>BSBK01007942.1:1335000-1360000 GCA_027943335.1 Chamaecyparis obtusa
TAGAAGTTACAATATGAGATTGAATCCTAAGAAATGTGCCATTGGAGTTGATTCTGATAAATTATTGGGGTTTATAATCTCTAAGCAAGGCATAGAGGTACATACCAAAAATATTGAAGTTATTGTTAATATGCCTCCTCTTAAGAACATTTCTCAGTTATGAAGTTTACAAGGAAAAATTCAAGCTATTTGTTGCTTTGTTTCTAACTTAGCTGATAGAATTGTTCCTTTTACTTCCTTGCTTAGAAAGGATACCACTTTCTCTTGGAATGAATAATGTAAACAATCCTTTGAGCAATTTAAGGAGTATCTCACCAATCCTCCTATTTTTCAACCTGCTCAATTTGATAAACCCTTTTATCTATATACTTTAGCCACTCCGAATGCAGTGAGTGCGTTGTTGGCTCAGCATGATAGTGAAGGTAAGGAAAGACCTGTGTACTAAATTAGTCAAAATTTACTTGATTACAAAACAAGATATATAAATTTGGAAAGATAATTCTTAGCTTTAGTTTATTCTTGTCAGAAACTCAGGCATTATCTATTAAATGTTGAAGTCAATGTGATTGTTAAATTTGATCCTTTGAAACATCTTTTCTCAAAAATTGATCTCTCTGGCCATCTTGCAAAGTGGGTGATGTTACTTACGGAATTTGATCTTAATTTCATTTCTCAAAAGTCAATTAAGGACAAGCTTTAACAGATTATTTAGCTGAAGCTCCTTGTCCTCATTCTGATACATGCTTTACTTCAATAAAATTCCCTAATGAAAACATTCTAGCTATTAAACAAGATGATGTTTGGGAGTTATATTTTGACGGATCTAGATGTAAGACAAGTTCTAGTGTTGGCATTATCTTGATTCCTTCTATGAAAAAGTCAATCCCTCTATCATATAAATTGACTTTTCCTTGTACTAACAATATTGCAGAGTATGAAGCTCTTATAGCTGGCTTACGAGCATCTTCATCCCTTAACATTTAAAACTTGGAAATTTATGGAGATTCACAATTGATTGTGGAACATATTAAAATAGGTTATCAAACTAAGAATGATAAAATGACACAATATAGAGATTTGGATCTTGATGTTCTTTCACAATTCTCTTCTTATACAATTCAAACTTTACCTAGGAAAGATAATCGACATGTGGACGCCATGGAAAGCATAGCTTCTTTGGTTTGTCTTGAGAATAATTCTAAAAAATTTCAATTTACTATACATACTCTTAAAAACCCTTCAATTTCCAATAAGGTTACCTCTTATTGTTTCAATTTGCATTTGGATGAATGGTATTCTCATATCTTTCATTTTTTGAAAGATGGTACTTTTCCTAAATCAACAACAAGGAACAAGTGTAATCATATTAGGAAGCTTGTAGCATGTTATATCATTTTAGGAGATACGCTTTACAAACACTCTTATGATGGTTTTCTATTAAGATGTCTTGGTAGAACCAAAATTCCAGTAGCTTTGGCAGAAGCTCATTCTAGTTCTTGTGGGGACATTTTGGTGGAAAATATTTAGTCAATAAACTTCTTAGAATGGGATATTATTGGAAAACAATGGAACAATATTCTTTCATGTTTGTTAAGAAATTTCCTTAATGTCAGCAGCATAGTAATTTGATTCATGCTCGTACTCGTGAGCTTCGTAATCAAGTTGCTCTGTGACCTTTTAGTATTTGGGGTTTTGATCTTATTGGAAAAATCTCACCAAATTCTTCTCAAGGACATACGTACATATTGACAGCTATAGATTACTTTATGGGTAAAAGTACAAAGCTGTGTCACACTTTTATAAAGGAAAAGGTCAACAACACACAAAAATTTTAACTTTAATGACATAAAAATGGCATTTATGTTTAAATTTTGGAGATGATGTAAACTAATGAAACGTGTAAAAGTGGATGAAGTTTATGGCTATAATTTTTGAAATTTTTTTGGAACAAGAGTTCACATAGTTTTTAAATTTTTTAAGTCCATTTTTTACTTGCTAAAAAATGAGGGTCTTGTCCACACCAAAAAATTATATGCAAATAATCTCTTTTTCCTTTGATTTCAAAATATGTCATAGATAAAATGTATAGCTAGTGCAGAAAAGAAGAAAAATTAGTTTTCAATGTATATTTTCTATGTTATAACTACTCAAAGTCAAACATACCTGAAATCGACAGTTTTCATCTCGTGTCAAATTTCCCCTATCAAATCTTCACCATTCAGAAAATAAATTACACACTCTTGAAGATAACTCTCTCCTCTAGTGTTAAATATAAATTTTCAATTTTTTTGATAAGCTTTACTATTTTTTTCTATTTTTGAAGCATCTTGTTCTCGAATGTTAAAATACCTACTTGTAGTATTTTGAAATTATAATATATTAGATCTAATTAAAATACTATAAAAATTATATGATGATAATCTTGACTCTGTGCTCTAAAAAAGGGTATTTTTATATTTGTAAAAAAATATCATTAAAAGGAGTAAGAGTTATTGAAACGTCACTTTTCTGAAATAATTTTATTTCTTTAGTAATTGTTATAAAACATGCATTTAATAGATATTTCCAATTGGAAAAGGTGAAGAACTTATCTAACTTAGCTAGAATGAATCTAGCTAGACCATATGTTTGACAAAAAATAATTTTAGTTAGAAATACTCAAATTCAGCTATGCTGATAAGTTGTCCTGAAACATGACACAACTTTGTGCTTTTACCCTTATGAAGTGGGTGGAAACTATCCCTCTCCATTCAACTACTCTAGATGTTATTTGTGATTTCATTCTTAACAATATTATAACACGATTTGGTATTCCTTTGACGATAGTTTTAGATAATGGTACCTCTTTTAAGAATAAAGAAGTCATGAAATTCTTGGAGAAATATTGAATTCAACATAGATTTTATACTCCTTATTTTCCTCAATCTAATGGTCAAGCTGAAGCATCAAATAAAGTCACTGAGCAAATTCTGAGGAAAATAGTTAATAAGCATGAGAAATATGGGCATACCCAACTTACCTATGATTTATGGGCTTATAGGACTAGTGTTCATACTGCCATGGGTACTTCTCCTTATAATCTTGTCTACAGTATTGATTCTATTATGTCTTTGGAATTGGAAATACCTTCTTTATGTGTTTCATTTCATGGGATAATTAACAAAGATACATTTTGAGAACAACAATTACAAGAATTAGAAATGTTGGATGAACAACGAATAAACGCTTTGGAACATATAAATGCATATTATAAATCACTTCAAAAGAAGTATAATCATAAGGTAATTAAACAATCATTTTCATTGGGTGATTTAGTATTATATGAGAATCAAGAAATGTGAATGCTTTACCTGGTGAAAAAGGAAAGTTTAGCCCTAATTGGCTTGGACCTTTTGTTGTAATTGAGGACTTTGGTTTAGGTGCTTACAAAATTGTTAATATGGATGGTGTGCCTTTTAAGGAACCTATCAATATTATGCATCTCAAACATTATTATCCCTAATACATCTTTCTTTCCTTGTGTATTTATGTATTTCTTATAAAATAGCTATGTTTGTTTTATAGGTTATGTGATTTTAGCAAATTACATTTGAATACACTTATACACATTCTTTCTTTCTGTTAAGTTTTATGTTATTGGTGAAAATATAGTAATCAATAACATAACTAACTAGCAAAGAGATTTTTTCATTTATAAATTCTTTTGAGTTTGATACATATGTGGCACAATGCCCTATCTGTCACTCTCTCTATCTATATGCTCTACTGGTTGATGGCTCCCAAATCTCTCTAATCTATCATGAGAAGATGAAGGTCTTTGTACGGTACTCTATGAGTGGCTCCTCGATATGATAAGCTCATATACGTGCTCATGTGATCTCCATAGATCAGCCATCAACCTCTCCTCTCTTTCTCTACATAACCTCAGCTCTTGTTGGACACAAGCAAAGATATCAACATGCCTGCCAGGATCTTTGTGACCCATGGGGAACTTTCGCTCATTGGCTAGTAGTCAGTAGGATAGACATGTATCCTTTAGGACTTCAGATACAAATCTCCTCTACTCCACTCAGCTACGCTAGCTTTAGAATTAAAGTATATTTATATTTTAGTCCTTTTTCTTCGCAAATTAAGTTAAATATTTAAATCAAATACATGTTTTATACCTGGATCTCCCTCCTGGGTATCACTGAAGGGTCTGGATGGTGGGGCATGGAGTGACTACTCTCTCCACACTCGCTATGTCTAGGTCTTAGAGGTGGTGTCTTTGTATGGGTGCATGGAGTTTGTTGTGATCTCAGTGGTGATACATGAACAACATGCACATCCACACTGGTACTATCAGCTGGGGGCATCCTATCTACTCTTTCCTTCTTTCTCTCCTAAACTCTGTAAATGGTAAGAATGAGTAGGTATGTGCTCTCTTCCCTTATTTATAGATCAAAATTAGGGTTTTTATTAGGGTTTTTGTTAGGGTTTGTTAGGGTTTATTTATGTTAAATTTGAATTTCCCTTCATATGCTTTTAGATAGACATTCACTCTTTTTATCATAACTTGAGTTCTATAGCTTTGTTTTTAGTGTTGTTAGTAGCGTTGGAATCATGATTCAGATACCTAACTCCTTGAATTAGATTAGGAAGGGTAGGAATGCTTTTAACTAGTTTATGAAAAGTCCTTTCTCAACAAATTACATATCCAGTGTATAGGGCTATCCTTATCACCTTGTTTCACCCTTTAGAAGTAGAAAGCTAAAATAGGGGGGCATAAGGGGCTCTATGAACTTCTCAATTTCATTTTAGTAGGTCCTAGGTGATTGATGGATTTTCATTAACCTTGTGCAGGTACTAACAATTTTTTGTAGGATCTCTATATTGAGGACTTGGTTATATCCTTTTTATTTATTATGATATTTTCTTATTTTAGCTTGCATATTCACGTAGTGTCATATCTAAGCTAAAGTGGGGGATAAATGTATCATTTTAAAAATGGAATCACTTCCATATTGGTAGGTTTAGTACCCTCATTTAGTGCCTTTTCATGATAGATTTGTATTTAGGATGCGTCTACACTTGATTCTTTATTTCTAGGTGAAATTAGGGTTAGGATCCTGAGGATTCTCCTTGATTTCCTTCTTCGTGGCTCTATTTTCTAGGTTGGACCTATGTACTAGTCCTCCTAGCCTTCATCACATTTCTTCTAGGCCTATGTTCCCTTTTCAAACATTCTATTTTGTTTTCCCATCATTCTAAGTCTCTGGCCGACCTAAAAACTTCATTGAAACCCTAAGTTGACTGGCCTAAAACCTCAGGTCAGGGTTGAGATCAGCCTTGACCTAGGTCAGGGCCAAGGTCTACCTTGACCTTTGTCAAGTTTTGGTTTCCGCTTTCAAATTTGGATCATAGCAGGGCCCTAAATTAAAAATGGGCCTCCAAATTCGAATGCGAAAGGGTTTTTATTCAAAATTCATTTAAAACATTTCCTCCTTAGTTGGCTATTGTGATTGGACCATAATTCTGTGAGGTGAAATTTGACTTAGGGGCCCTTACATTTCCCTAGGAGCCTTGCCTTGAAATCTCTATACAAGCACTCTCTTTTGCCTTTATTTCAACAAGTTATGAGGAGATGACATTATGATGAGATGATGATGCAAGATTGTAAGAGGATGATATAGGAGAACAAGATATGATGATTCCAAGTGATGTAAGCAATCATTTTTTGGACAAGTTATTGTGGACATTCATTTGGAGCAAGAAAGATTCCTTCTTCCTTGATCTACCATTTTCAACATTCAAGCATTCTAAAGATACAATCACGGGGTAGAAACTACGGATTGTGAGTTTGGAAGGAGTACTTTAGCCTTGGGGGCTTGGTATGATTTCTTTATCATATTCAAATCTATGTAGTGTTCTCTCATTGCAATTCATGTTAGGGTTTCAATCTAAAGGATTAGATCTTGGCATTGCACATTCAAAGCTCTTCCTACAAGCAACACACATGCATATTCTATTACATCTGGTTATTCGTGGAGGTGGAAATCACCAAAATGGGGGTTTGACTAAGGCAAAACCCTTTATAGCCACCCCAAAACACCATTTTCATATATATACAGTCATTGTTTCGAGAGTTGCAGAGCATATTTGGATACCCTTTTTGGTAAACTTTCAGAATTCGCGAACAAAATTTTCATTGGAGCAGTGCAGGTCAAGGTCAACATAAAGGGGCACAATTGCATCCCCATATTTGGGTCAAGGTCGACCTAGTTTAGAAAAAAAAAATTCTCAATTTTCTCTATCTCTTTGTTTCTATTCTAGATTCAGTTGTAGAATTTCCAGAAACACGATATAGGCACCAAAAATAGGTATTTCCAGATCTGCTATGTTATGAGGTATGCATTTCATTTTATCTAATTTCTTTATTCTTTGCAAGGATTTCTAGATTTATATTCCTTATCATTAGAATTTCATGTGTGTGTTAAATATTGGTTTAGGGTCTCTTTTATGAGAAAACCCCCTTTGTTCTAAACCCTATCCATATTTTACACCAAATACAATTCCAGGATAAAATTATAGAATTTGGAACCTTTCAGAGGGTCCTTGATATGGAGAATGCTCATCGGATCATTTCCATTAAAACATTTATTTCTAACCATTACCACCCATCTTGTATTAGGTTCTTTAATCATCTTCCATATCAGTTTTTCCCCCAATGCAATATTTTGATCTCTAAGGATCTTGAGATTAATGCCTCTGTCTTGTTTAGTCCTAAAAATCTTGTTCCAGGTGGTTAATGCAACCTTATTCTTATCAGAGGCTCCTTGCCAGAAGAAACTTCTTAGTAGCTGAGTCGATCTCTTATCAGTCTCAGATGGTAATTTACTATAGGACATCTGAAAAATGGGAATTGAGGACAAAATTGACCTCAACATTATCACCCTACCTACCGATGAAAGCCACTTCCCTTTCCAGGAGACAACTTTATTTTCCACCTAAAAGATTACATCTTTCCATAGCATAGGTTGCTTAGTACCTTCATCCAAGGGTTGACCTAGGTATTTACTAGGGAAGGAGCCTTCCTAAAACTCTAGAACATTCAAAATATCTCCTTTTAGAGCCTCTGGCATATTAAGGAAAAAGACCTCTAATTTCTCACTACTAATTTGTTACCCTGAGGCGTCAGATTAGTCCTTAAGGATTTTCTTAATGGATTTGGCTTCTAGTAGGTCAACTTTACCTTAGAGCATGGTATCATCTACAAATTGTTGGTGAGTGGTAGAATCTATATTGCTAGAGACTCTTAAACCTAGAATTTTCTTTTTTGCCCTAGCCTTGCTCTGTGATCTACCTAATGCTTCTGCCATAATAATGAAAAAAAAGGGAGAGAGGGGATCTCCTTGCCTAAGTCCACAAGATATATCAAAGAAACCTTCTGGAGATCCATTAAATAATTCTAAAACTTTTGGGGTCGATATACATTCAAATATTAGATTAATCCACTTCTTGGAGAAGCCAAAAGCCTCCAGACACTTACACAGAAATCTCCAATCTACTTTGTCATAAGTCTTTTTAATATCTAACTTGATTAGCATACTCTAATTTTTGTTGAATTGTGTCAAATGGATCACCTCATGGGCTATTATGACACCATCCATTATTGATCTACTCAGCATAAAACCAGTTTGTTCCTTAGAGATAATATTAGGGAGTTTCATTTTTAATTTATTTGCTAAGGTTTTTGTGAACAATTTATAAATAGTGTTGCATAAAGAGATTGGTCTAAATTTGTCTAGGATTTTTGCATTCTCTATTTTGGGAATTAAAGGTAAAAAGGTATTATTTAATTCCTTTAATAATCAACCTGAGTTCCTTATACTTTCTAAAACTTCCACCACTTCCTCTCCTAAAAAGGACCAATAATTCTGATATAAAAATGCAAGGAAGCCATCTGGTCCCGGGGACTTATCCAGATGTAATTGATTTAGCATCTGCTCAACCTCTTCCTTAGTAATTTTTGCATTTAGAGATTTATTTTGTTCCTTGCTGATAATCTTTGGGATGTTTCTTAAAAGATCCTTCTATAGAGTGAGCTCTAAGGACTTGCCACTCAATAAATTTTGGAAGTATGACATAGCTTTTGTTGCTATAGATTCTTGCTTGTCAATAACCACTCCTTTTGCCTTCTTAAGAGCATTAATTATATTAAATATCCTTCTTATCTTTGTGCTATTATGAAAGAATTTGGTATTTCTATTACCTTCCTGAAGCCAAGTCTCTCTAGATTTCTGCCTCCAAAAGATCTCCTCTTTTGCTAAGATATCTTCATATTTGTTTAATAAAGACTTCTCTTTTAAAAAGCTATCTTGATTCACACATTCCTTAAACACCAACTCATTGAGATTATGAATTTCTTCCTCGATGTCTACCTTTTGTTTAAATATATTCCCAAAACAATCCTTATTCCATTGCTTAATTCAATTTTTAATTGCCTTTAATTTAGACATAAAAACAAAGGCTTTGGAACCCTCAAAGGATTCCATTTTCCACCATTGCTAAATCAGGGCCTTCAAACCATCATCTCTAAACCACATTTTTCAAATTTAAATGAACATATGAGTGGTTGTGCTCGTTCTTTCAACCAAAGGGAAACTGGATAGTGATCAGATCCAGAGTCTGGAACAATCGATGATTCTAATTCAAAATTAAAATCCAAGAGATTGCCTTTAAAAAGGAATTTGTCCAATTTCTCTGCAATGAAACTAAAGCCTAATCTCCTATTAGTCCAGGTAAATGGATTGTTACTAGAATTAACATCCATTAATTCATTAGTATTTACCCAATTTTGAAAGGCCATCATGGCATTCGAGGATCTCCCCAAACCTTCAAACTTCTCTTCCTCTTCGAGAATAGCATTAAAATTCCCCCTACAATAATTGTCTAACCAGGAAAAGATTGAAAAAAGTTAGAGATTTATCCCCATACACCAATCTTATCATTGAGAGCCACTGGGCCATATATATTAATTAGTATTACTTCAAAGGCCCCATCCAAGATTTTAGCTCTACCTATGATCCAAAACCTACCCCCCCCCCCCAACCTAGCAAAACTAACTCTCCTGGGGTGCCAAATAATACTAAGACTAACCGATGCTCCTATCGAGGGTTTAGAGATTACCTCCCAATTCCCTATTTTCTTGAAGAATTTATTTGACTCATCCCTTCCTATCTTAGTTTCCTGAAGTAACAGAAAATCTACCTCCATTATTTTTAAGAAGCACACCAGAATGCACTGCTTGTTAGGGGCACTTAGACCCCTAACATTCCATGTAATCACTCTCACTGCTCCTTGGGGAGGATCTTCCCCTTGGGTATGTGCAAGATCATGAGGGGTCAAAAAGTGGTGATGTAAAAAAATCCACTTTTCAGTCATCCAAATGCACATGAAAATGTATGTTGACTTTTTAGTAGGCCTGGGTATCAATACACATAGGCAAACCTAACACTAAAGCACAAGCCTAATCACGTACCTAATTTTTTTGGGTACCCGAAACCTGTGGCATAAATCAAAACCCATGAGCCATTTTCCTCATTTCTCTCCAAGTTTTGGGTTTAGAAAGTAGCTCCAAATATCCTATACATGATATTTTTGGGTACCTAATTTCTCCAACAACAAACTCGACTCCACAGTTTATCCGGTAAGTAAATTCTTGGTATATCTTGATTAATTTCTTTCATTTTCATGTTAAATGAAGTTTTTTTGGTTAAAATGGGGTTTTGTATTGATTTTTTTAATAATATATGAAATTAATTTAAAATTTATATTTTTTTATTATTTAATCAGGCATGGCTGACAGCAATGAAGATAATAACCCTCCCCCACCAAATAACGATCCCCAAAACAATCCAAAACCACTTCAAAACCCTCAATCTTTAGAGGATTTAATACAGGAGAACTTGAACACTATACGGGGATTCAAAAAGACGTATCAGAATATACCTATGTTAGCTCCTATGCTTGCCATCCTAAATACCATTGTTGAAAACATTGACACCCTTACGCAGCAACATAATGCTACTCTTCATTGGTGTGATGATATGCACACCCAATTGGATGATGGGCTTGACCATGATGGGGTTGTGGCCCTTAATATAACTAAGGAAGATATAGCCTCCCTTTTTGTTAATCCTTAACCAGATTAAAATTTGACCCCAAAAAGCCCAAATTATCAATAAAATGGTGCACAAATGAAGCAATGCACACACACTTTTGGGATCGCTAGTGGATGGTTTTTGATAAACCACCCCATAGAAATTTGGAGATCCCTTTCTATTTCATAAAAAAATTGTATGTTGAGTTTGTGATTGGTCACAATGTTAATTATTGGAGCATGAGGTCCAACATGGGCGTAGGCAGAGGAGCTCCTCAGACTAGGCCATTTGCCCAATGCAAAAAGGCCACTACCTTTGTCCCCCCTATTGATGTCACACCCCCTCCTCCAGTGCAACATCCCGATATCATTGCAGAGGCTGCCTGACAGAGTATTAGGGTCATTCATTTTTTGAGTGATCAGTTGATCACGCAGACCAAGTCATTGTTGCCTCCTGGTGTGGATGATGTTGGCGCATCGACATCTAGAAATAGTTCACATGTATGTGTGGCCCATACCTTCATTATGTGCAAGAATTTATGCCTCAGACTGCTTACTAATGTTGATACATATCAGTATGTTATTGGTGAGGAGGATATAGGAGACGCAGCTGCAAAGGCTGCAACACCTCATGGAGCATTTATGTCTCATTAGAGTGCTAAGGAGGGGTACGTAGAGCCATGGACTCCTATTGATGTGGTAAGAGTAAACATTATAAATAAATTTGTCACATGACTTATTTAATTTAAAAATAATTTATTTATTTAGATTAGTTTTAATGAATGCATGCACTTATGTATATATATATTTTCCATTTATGTTTAGTCGATGACAGAGGAGGAGTTGAGACAGGTGGATGACTCCACACTTTCGGCCATTTCATTTGGCCTTGACACCTATATGGTATATTATAAATTATGTGCCCATTAGTTTTTTTATATCATTTGGTGTACATGCTTAAATATCTATCAATTAGAGAAATAAAATTCATACATTTACTAATATATTATCATCTTATTGTACTCTTGCAGGCTACAGCTAATGTCAATGGGGGGCATGAGGGGGTTCCTTCTTCATGTGTTGACAAAGGAAAGGTAATTAATTGTTTAAGATTAATTATGCATGCATATGTATGCCACTTGTGTGTAGTAATAAATATTTTACTTGCAATTTATTGTATAGGGTGTGGCTCTTGATGATGTCTCAACATAGGTTCAAGAGCCTAGGCTGACAAGCATCTCGATTCGGAGTGATAGTCCAATTGTACGTAGACTTTTACATATTTTTATTTGTATTTTGTAACCATGGTTTTTATGATGAAGTACATTTATATATAATTGACAATCTTTTTACTCTCATAGGTTACTCCCAGTGTGAGGGAGGGCCCATGAGAATCTTTCATATCTTTGTTGACCCGGCCCACTATTCCAGAAGAGGGATCAACGAATGTAAGTTTTAATTTTAGTTCAATCAATTTGTAATTTTTTTATGCTATCATCCTATTTTGTAGATTTATTACTCTATGTTGCACCACTCTACTAATCTCATTATTGTAAATATATATTTATAGGTTGGAGTTGGTATTGGTGGCATTGTCCCTTCGCTACCAAACACTTATCTTAGGACACCTTATCATGGTAGGCGACCGAGAGGCCAGGTATAGATGTTTGTATTCAATTATAATTTTAATTAAATTAGTGTTTGAATTATGAATTATATATATATATATTTACAAATCATATAAACTAAGCAATATAACTTGGGTTTGAACTCATTTTTGATGCATGATCAATCAGAGCCAAACACTTCTTCAAAGAGGTTACGTTTTTATGACCCCCCTACGACATAGGATGTAGTTTTAGTTTTGTGGTCATTTAGAGATGTCACTTGGCACATTTTGAGATGGCATAAATGCCACATTGTACACCTTGAAACATTGATTTTGTAGACATTTTGAAATGGCATGTGCCATATTTGTATATGGAGATACTTTTGATTCATTTGATACTTTCTATTTATAGAACATGTTCATTTTTATGTTATATTTGCGTCATCTTTTGTATACATATTTATTATTCATGTTTATGGAATTGAATGGTGAAGTTATATCTTGACTATGATTATCATTATGATTTAAATTATATCTTGTTGAAGTTATATGTCAATTTGTTTGAATTTTTTATAATAGATGTAATAAATTAACCAAATGTAATAATTTACACAGGTGTAATAAATTAATAGATGTAATGAATTTTTTGTCCTCAGTCACATACCTTGGGTCACTTGGGTCGAGCGTGGTCACGAGCGTTCCAGTGACTCCGTGGGTGGAATAGGGTTGTCATTAGTGTTAATTTGGCCAACCATAGCTGATGGAGTAGATGGTTCGATGCCAAGATGAACGGTTTGAAAGATACACTGTGAAGCTACTTTCAACTGACCCTCACTGCAAGTTTTGGCATCAATTGAGATCGCCTTGCCAAATTCAAACGAATTCGAATCACCCAAAACTGAGAGAGGTTATTGTAGACCTTGGAAACATGATCTCCTAGCCCCTAATGGTTTTTTGATACCTCTCACGAGTTTCAAGATATGAGCCTCAAAATATCAATGCCTAATCGTGCTTAGTGCACCTTGGGGTCACTTGGGTCAAGCATGGTCGCGAGCATTCCAGTGACTCCATGGGCAGAATAGTGTTGTCACTAGTGTTTACCCAGCCAACCAAAGTTGATGAAGTAGATGGTTTGATGTTAGGACAGATGGTTTCAAAGATACATTGCGGAGATACTTTCAACTGACCCTCACTACAAGTTTTGGCATCAACTGAGATCGCCTTGCCAAATGCAAACGAAGTTGAATCGCGCAAAAATGAGAGAGGTGATTGTAGACCTCAAAAACATAATCTTGTAGCCCTGATAGTTTTTTGATACCTCTCATGAGGTCTAAGATATGAGCCTCAGAAGATCACTGCCCAATCATGCTTAGTGCACCATGGGGTCACTTAGGTCAAGCGTGATCGTGAGTGTTCCAGTGACTCTATGGGTGGAATGGGGTTGTCACTGGTGTTTACCCAGCCAACCAGAGCCAATGGAGTAGATGGTTCGATGCCAGGATGGATGGTTTGAAAGATACATTGCGGAGATACTTTCAACTGACCCTCACTGCAATTTTTGGCATCAACTGAGATCACCTTGCCAAATGCAAACAAAGTTGAATCACCCAAAACCGAGAGAGGTTATTGTAGACCTTGGAAACATGATCCTATAGCCCCTAAAAAAAATTTTATACCTCTCATGAGGTCTGAGATATGAGCCTCGGAAGATTGCTGCCCAGTCGTGCTTAGTGCACCTTGGGGTCACTTGGGTCAAGTGTGGTCACGAGCATTCCGGTGACTCCATGGACAAAATGGGGTTGTCACTAGTGTTTACCTGGCCAACCAAAGCCGATGGAGTAGATGGTTCAATGCCAGGATGGACGGTTTGAAAGATACACTATGCAGCTACTTTCAACTAACCCTTACTTTCAACTAACCCTCACTGCAAGTTTTGGCATCGATTGAGATCACCTTGCCAAATGCAAACAAAGTCAAATCACCCAAAACTGAGAGAGGTTATTGTAGACCTCAAAAACACAATCTCTTAGCCCTTGATAGTTTGTTGATACCTCTCATGAGGTTTGAGATACGAGCCTCGGAAGATCACTGCCCAATCATGCTTAGTGCACCTTGGGGTCACTTGGGTCGAGTGTGGTCGCGAGCGTTCCAGTGACTCCATGGGTGGAATGGGGTTATCGCTGGTGTTTACCCGGCCAACCAAAGCCAATGGAGTAGAAAATTTGATGCCAGGATGGACTGTTTGAAAGATACACTACAGAGCTACTTTCAACTGACCCTCACTGCAAGTTTTGGCATTGACTGAGATTGCCTTGCCAAATGAAAATGAAGTCGAATCACCCAAAACTGAGAGAGGTTATTGTAGGCCTTGAGAAGACAATCCCATATCCCTTGAAATTTTTGATACCTCTCATAAGGTCTGATATACGAGCCTCAAAAGATTTCTTTCTAATCGTTCTTAGTGCACCTTAGGGTGACTTGGGTCGAGTGTAGTTGTGAGCGTTTCAATGATTTTGTGGGAAAAATGAGGTTGTCACTAGCATTTACCCTACCAAATAGAGCTGATGGAGTAGATGGTTCAATGCCAGGATGGATGGTTTAAAAGATACATTGAGCAGCTACTTTCAACTGACCCTCATTGCAAGTTTTGGCATCAACTGAGATCACCTTGCCAAATGCAAACGAAGTCAAATCGCCCAAAATCGAGAGAGGTTATTGTAGACCTTGGAAACATGATCTTGTAGCCCCTGACAATTTTTTGATACCTCTCACAAGGTCTGAGATATGATCCTTGAAAGATTGCTGCCTAATCGTGCTTAGTATACCTTGGGGTGACTTGGGTCAAGCGTGGTTGTGAGCGTTCCAATGACTCCGTGGGTGGAATGGAGTTGTCACTAACATTTACCCAGCCAACCAGAGCTAATGGAGTAGATGGTTTGATGCTAGGATGGATGGTTTGAAAGATACATTGCGGAGCTACTTTCAACTGACCCTCACTACAAGTTTTGGTATCGACTGAGATCACCTTGCCAAATGCAAATGAAGTTGAATCACCAAAAACTGAGAGAGGTTATTATATACCTCAGAAACATGATCCCATAGCCCCTAATGGTTTGTCAATACCTCTCAAGAGGTCCAAGATATGAGCATCGGAAGATCACTGCCCAATCGTGCTTAGTGCACCTTGGGGTCACTTGGGTCGAGCGTGGTCATGAGCGTTCAAGTGACTCCGTGGGTGGAAAGGGGTTATCATTGGTGTTAATCTAGTCAACCATAGCTGATGGAGTAGATGGTTCAATGCTAGGACAAATGGTTTGAAAGATACACTGTGGAGCTACTTTCAACTGACCCTCACTGCAAGTTTTGGCATCGACTGAGATCGCCTTGCCAAATGCAAATGAAGTCAAATTGCCCAAAACTAAGAGAGGTTATTGTAGACCTCAGAAACACAATCTTGTAACCCCTAATGATTTGTCAATACCTCTTACAAGGTCTAAGATATGAGCCTTGAAACATCATTTCCTAATCATGCTTAGTGCACCTTTGAGTTACTTGGCTCGAGCATGGTTGCGAGCGTTCCAGTGACTCCATGGGTAGAATGGGGTTGTCACTGGAATTTACCCAGTCAACTAGAGCTAATGGAGTAGATAGTCTGATGCCAAGATGTGCACTTTGAAAGATACACTGCAGAGCTACTTTCAACTGACCCTCACTACAAGTTTTGGCATCGACTGAGATTGCCTTTCCAAATGAAAATGAATTCAAATCACCCAAAACTGAGAGAGGTTATTGTAGACCTCAGAATCATGATCTTGTAGCCCCTAATGGTTTATTGATACCTCTCACGAGGTCTAAGATATGAGCATCATAAGATCAATGCCTAATCGTGCTTAATGCACCTTGGGGTCACTTGGGTTGAGCGTGGTTACCCATACATGATTTTGGTCATAATTCCTTATCAAGACTTATAGGACATTTAACTTTTAAATCAAATTGATTGTTACAAATTTCCATTATAGGCTTCAAAAGATCTCAATTAACCATTAAGGATCCTTTTGTCCTTCTATCTCTGATTGGATCCATGGTGACAATAGATGTCTTCATAGGTGCTCCTGTACAAGTTACAATCCACATACAAAACCAAGTTTATTGACTCAAAATACAATCTAAGAAAGGTGAAATTAATGTATTAAAATTATGCTTAACAAACTTAGAAAACATTGCACTAAGTTAACTTATTACCTAGTCAAGTGTTCCTGAAGGGTCATCTCTTTGCTTTAGGGTCTCCAATAGTGCTTCATGATCAATAGTACTAATAGTTCAAAGTTCTTTTGTCTTTGGTCTTCCTTGATGCTTTGACAACTTGACATTTGTTGCTATAACAAGGTGTGAATACATGAGAATAGTTTTGTGCTTCTCATAGTCTTCAAATGTAGGAATTCCATTCTTTCTAATCATGTATGTTTGCAACCATGTTCCCACAACAACAACTGAACCAGTAGGATATGTAAACCCATCACCATCTGTCATCAGTTGTACAAGCTTCTATTCACCTTGTACACAACGTGCTAACCAATAATCTAACCTCTCATCATTCCCATGCAGTGCAACCAATGCAAAAAGATCTCCTGGCTGCAGAATATCTGAAAGATGGTCATACTCAACTGAAGTGTCCATGTCATCATTTCTTATAGAGAGTGTCAAAGATAAAGGAGTTAGATATTGCGGAACCCATGTATCCACCCACTCACTTGACTCACAATGATTCCAATCATACTGAAAACACATGGGGCAAAAATAAGCCAACTCTCATGTCCAAATTGTCCATGTACTACTATTGGAGCTTCAAAATGAATGCATTTTTTAAGTCTTTCACTGTTTGACAATCCAATCTATCTCCTATAGTTCCCTCCTCAACCAACCAAAAGAATCTATGCACTATAGAATCAAGATTCCTCCCCTATGACAATGCTAAAGTACACCAAGCAACAATAGAATGAGCATCAAAAAGTACAACACCTAAAATCCTCAATTGCTCCTTAACTAGAGCTCTCTTCACACATGCACCTACTCCATCATGCTCCCCTTTCCCATGCCCTGACTCAAAAAAACTCCAAATATGAGGTACACCTCTCTCCACATGCATTCTACACAACCAATAAAACATTCTGGCATTCTTAAATTGACCGGTGCAATTATCTGACCAAATGAGATGCCTATCCATAGCAATACCATTTTCCTGCAAGAAGTCAAAATAGTTTTGGAAATAATGTTGAACAAACTCATGAGAGTGAGACCTATCATCGCTCATATAAAAATGGTACTCTTTGATTATCTTTCGCTCATCTTTTGTGCTATCAGGGGAATGTCTATATGTGATGTGTACAAAAATAGCAACCTGAATGGAATTGTAATATTGAGCTTGAGTCTCATTTTGGGGCTGCAATGTATAGTTCTCCGCAAAGTCTACAATGGATATAATAGTTCCAATGGGAGAAAGTGTCCTTACAAATCTTGAATTATTGATCCAACCATTAAGACCTGTGACTATGCCTTGCATACTTGTAAAAAATATTTGTCTTGAAATCTGAGACAAAATCAGCAACATTGTATTCTTTTGCAACTAACTCACATCTAGAGCCTTCACCTCCACTCTTCAATGTATATTTCACTATTTCATATAAATTTTTTTGGATGAGTGTCTTTCCAAAATTGTGTTCCAAACCCTCATGAAAACATGTCCTAAACTCGAACAAGCCACCACATTCTGAGCCCTTGGCATTTAAGCAATCTTTTTTATAAAATAAACAACCATCATCTATATGACATAAAAATTGATCTAGCAAGTCTCTTGATGATTTGGGAAGACCACTTGCACCACAATCCTCTAGCATTTCATTATTATGCAAAGTACAATGAATGGACCGTAATAATTCATTCAACATGATATTTTCAACATGTATTCCGAATCTTAAGGGGTACACAATAAAATGTCTTCATGGATTCAAAAGACCTTTATGATATTTTCAATGTTGGATGTGTCTCACAAAATTTTTTAAACAACATTGTTTGACTTACCTCCACATAATGTTTAGGATGTGGAGTGTTGTCTTGATTTCCAACTCTCAACTTCAAGACATCCTTCACATTTGGTGACACTCTTGAGTTAGCATCCCAAAATTGTTGAATTTCATCCTTAACAACATCTGTTAGCTTCTTATCGAAATGTGGAATTCTCCCACCATAAGCCCATGTATCAATTTGAAGTGGATCGTCAAGTCTTTATCTTCTTGAAAGTGCTCTACCCAAATTTTTACGGTCTATATTGAAGTCAACACAAGTTTGTCTCATCAAACGAGCCTTTCTCAACTGATGACTTACTAAGGAGGTTGTAATAACCCTTCGAGCAACTCTCATCTTTTTCTCTGCTAGTCTTCCCAATGCTATTGAGAGCATTGAAAAGATTCTTCACAACAATGGCATTTCTCTCCATTTTCTTGTTCACACGAATCTTCAATTTCACAAGCACGGGTCTCATCTTTTGCATCTTTAACAACTGCACAAAAATTTGACATTGCTCAACCAATGTCTTTTTTCCAAAAAATTGATCATAAAGTCTTGAAGCCCACAACATAACGGTTATATGTGACCTCTTTCCTTTCCAATTATTCATAATGTTCTCCTCAATTTCAATTAACCATTTAGGTGTTCTTGAAAGCCCCGAATTTGAAGATTGATTATCTTTATTGTAAGGGACTTCATTTTGCATATAATTTGGAGATGTGTAACGTTCATGTGGTTCTTGTGCAACATTTTCATTCCCCAAGTCTACATTTTCAATCTCCATCTGTACATTTTCATCTTCATTCCATTCATTGTCATTCCCCAAATCTACATTTTCATTCCCCAAGTCTACATTTTCATTCTCCATCTCTACATTTTCATCTTCACTCCATACATTGTTATTTACAAAATTAATTTCCATATTATTTTCAAATTCAACATCCTCTTCACTTGCAACTACATTTACGGGGTCACCTTGATTAATGTTTAACATACCTTCTCTCCTTCTTCGATGATTTTCCCTATCTTTTTCCCTATATGCTTGAATTTCTTCATCTGTCACCTTCCTCTTCCATTTATCCTTTCAATGACTGCTGCTTCCCATGGTGAGACCACAAGTTGACAAAAAACCAAAAATGGGCCCCAAATCACTTTTTTTTTTCTACAACCCGTGAAAAAATTCTCAAATCCCGTGCTTCTCTGGTCTGTGGGGACATGGAATATTATGGTCAAAGTTACACCAGTCCATAATCAGGTACCTGATTTAATCAAGTACCTGATATTTTCGGGTACATGAAAAAATAGTGGGAGTAAATGAAAAAATTGAACTTTTATATATAAAAAGAGGTATATATATATATATATATATATATATATATATATATATATATATATATATATATATATATATATATATATATATATACATATATACATATATACATATATACATATATACATATATACATATATATATACATATATACATATATATATACATATATACATATATATATATACATATATCTATATATGTATATATGTATATATATATCTATATGTATATGTATATATGTATATCTATATATGTATATATATATATATATATATATATATATATATATATATATATATATGTATATATATATATATGTATGTATATATATATGTATATATATATATATATATATTATATAAATATATGTACAAATTATATATATATATATAATTTTTAAGGGGTATTAAGGGGTATTATGTAAATATTTTAATATATTTTTTAATATATATTATATATATAATTACATATTAATATATATTTTATATTATAATATCTTAGAATATTTAAATTGTATGTCATATATATTTGATATTATAATTCTAGGATAGTTTTTTTTTCCTACTTTCCAAGAAGTGCCTTGAGCACAGCTTTAGTTTTGTCTCCCTGTGAGAATTTTGATTTTTTGATGACCCCATGCCCAATGGACTGCTTTTTAGGCCACTGGTTTTCCATGTCTAGCAGGCTGACATCCAGCAGAAATCGCCAAAATGTTACCCCAATTTCCATGTACATGCAAATTTGGCCAAAACCTATTACAAAATCTTTGTTTTCACCTTGCCAAGCATCCTTGAAAATTTCATGATTTTATGTTTGGTTTCCTGGCCTCTGCAAATTTTTTTTTTATCTCCCTGGCCTACAAGTAAAAATTTGAAAAAGTAGCCGTTACCAAGAAAACCCTGCAAACCCTAAGCCGTTACCAATACTTTCAATAATGCTAAACCTAAAGAGCCTAAGCCTTCATATGCTATAATTCCTACTTCAGCTAGTCCTTCACCATCTCTTCCAAAGTCTTCCATACCATTCCAACATGCTTCTTTGTCTTTAGAAGTGGCTCCATGTCAAGAGGACTCTAAAAATGATAAAGAAAAGAATATAAAGAAAGATCAAGATCAAGAACCCTCCATGTTGTCCACTCCTTTTCATGATGTCTCTTATTTTCCTCAGGGTTATTTTGATCCTACACACCCTTTTTCATGCATTCCACCATGTCTTAAGTCTTCTCCTAAGCAAGATCAAGCTACTACTTACACTGTTGAGCTTATTGACAATCAAACTGACCTTACTACACTTGTGCTTTCCAAAGATGATACTTCCATTAAGATTGGTAAAAATGGTGTTGGTACTTCAAATGTTAAGCCTATTGAAAATCAAGAGAAAAATTATGAGCTTGTGCTATCCAAAGATCCTTGTCAAGATCAAAGTCTTCCATCTTCTTATTCTACGATTCCATGTTCGCTTCCACTTTCTACTCTTCCTAAGTCTTTGCAAGATTTGAACAATCCTATCAAAGAAGGTGCTCATATTCAAGATGTCCACGATTCTATTGAAAATTCTAATGCTCACTCTAAAGATGCTGATATCCTTGGTTGTCATATAGATGCTGATGAACTTATTGATTATCCTTTTGCATCTTCCACTTCCATCCTTGGACCTCTTCCACCACTACTAAGGGCTTCATGTCTGCCTTCCACCTTGGGTCCTTATGTCCCTTCACTTTTCCCTCCTAACTCTCCTAATTCGCCATCCATCTTGGGTCCTTACATACCTCCATCTCCTATCTTTCCTCAAGATCAACATAGATGCACACCCTTGAATCCTTTTCATCCACCCACCCATCTAAACCAGTCATATCCTCCTT
Source organism: Chamaecyparis obtusa (assembly GCA_027943335.1). Taxonomy (NCBI): domain Eukaryota; kingdom Viridiplantae; phylum Streptophyta; class Pinopsida; order Cupressales; family Cupressaceae; genus Chamaecyparis; species Chamaecyparis obtusa. The sequence continues at coordinate 1,356,011 of BSBK01007942.1, forward strand.
TTTCTTCTACAAGTCCCAAGTCTTTTGGAAGTAACTTGAATGTTCAATACAAGACAAAGAAGCAATACAAGAATCCATCAAAAAAAGAAGATCACCATGTCTCCTCTAATAGACATGGAAACATAAAGTCAAAAGAGATATCTAAGAAAAAAACTACAAGACAAGTATGGGTTCCAAAATCCATCATTGAAGATATTACCTCTAAAACATCAAAAGAAAATAAAAAGCCTATGGCTATATGGATTCCAAAGTCTCTCTTGAAAGAGTCTGGTGTTGAACAAAAAGTGAAGTTGACATTCAAGCTTCCAAAGACTTCCACTTCATCTTCTTCCAAAAACATTCTTCCATTCCATGTGCCTAAACCTCAACCTCTACTATCCATTCGTCATATTCCTTCACGTATACCTTCATTCATGTTTCCTCCATCCTCTCCCCACCCTTCAAGGTGTGTGTTGATGTTGATCTTGCCTTCCTTTCCATCTACCCTTTCACAATCCTTCTATTCATTATCCTTCTACCTCCTATCTTTTTTCCTCACTTGCCTATTCCTCTTATCTTCCAACCTCACTCGCTTTACATAAAACCTTATCCTCCATTTTCCTCTTCCATCTTCTTTTTCCTATCAGCATCTTTGAGCATATCATTTTGAATCCTTGGCATATCATGGTTTATCCTTTCAAGGAGCATTATCTAAAAGCTTTCCTTCTTCCAAAAAAAGAAAAAAAAAATTTAAAACAAAAAATTGAAAATGTGCCTTGGTGAAAACCTAGAAATAGGCACCTTGGTAGCAAAAGTAAAGAGAAATAAATTCATCCTATGGTGAAAACCACTCCCTTGTGGCACCTTGGATAAGTACCATAATGAAAACCTGGCAATCAGGCATCATGTGTAGTTCTTCTACATATTTCATCCATTTCATCTTCTCTCTTTGATCTTGACAAGGTTGACCTATACATGAACATTTGGCTATTTTGTGAGTTGTCTGATGATGATCTTGCTTTCAGTCCTTCCATGTTTAGCCTTCATATCCATCTTCCTCTATTCATTTTCTCCTATCATTATCCATTTCCCCTTTGGTCTTGATCTAATAAAAAACACAGTGCTATGAAGCCTCTTGACATGTCTACTCTTTTGGACTACATCCTATCCTTCTTTGGCATTATGCTTTTGTGATTTATCTTATGATGGCCTTTTATTGCTTGTGTAAATGTGCTTTACATGACAATTTTTCCCTAGCTTGGGTATTCTTGAGGAGTTTTCCCTTGAGAATTTCTTCCCTTCATTATCCTTCATTCTCTTGTCTTCCATCTCTTCCACTACCTTGCTAATCCCTCTTATTCTCCACCTTGCTAGACATTGGGACTGCACGATATGATCTTGCTTGGGAGTTTGCAATGAAAAAAGATGTTATCAAGTATACCAAGTATCAGAACTAGTATCAAAACAAGTATCAAAATAAGTATCAAAATCAGTATCAGAACCAGTATCAGAACAAGTATCAGAACAAGTATCAGAATCAGTATCAGAACCAGTATCAGAATAAGTATTAGAACAAGCATCAGAACAAATATCAGAATAAGTATCAAAATGCCTACTAGGGCTACACCTTTCGATTTAGTTTATGGGTCTGAAGTGGTACTACCTATTGAGGTTAAAATCCCATCACTAAGAATCAGAATGCATGGTCTAGTAACTGATGATGACTACAGAGTGTCTAGGTTGCAAGAACTTAAACTACTAGATGAGCACGAACAAGTAGCATATGATCATCTTAGAGTGTATCAGAAGAGAATGTCTAGAGGTTACAACAAGAAAGTCAGACACAGAGAATTTTAGGTTGGTGATCTAGTCTTGAGAGAAAATCTTAAAAATCAATCCCATCGAGAACGCAAGGGGAAGTTTGAACCCAACTGGTTAGGTCCCTTTGTTATCACTACTACTTTTGGCTCTGGTGCCTATCAACTCTCAATGACTGAAGGAGAACAACTCTGAGAACCAATCAACATTCTCCATCTGAAGAAATTCTATGCCTAAAGCATTCAGTCTATGGTAAAATGTCTTGAAAAAACTTATAAAAATTAGAAAATGTCCTTAAAAAATGAACATCTTGGTGAAAACCTAGCAATAGGTGCCTTGATGATTCACAAAAAAATCAAAAAATATCAAAAATTTAAAAAAATTGAAAAAAATGAAAAAAAAAAAATGAGAAAAAGAAAAAGTGCCTTGGTGAAAACCTGGAAATAGGTGCCTTGGTAGCAAAAATAGAATCTCTGCCAAGATGGTGAAAACCCAGCAAACGGGCACCACATGTTTCAAAATGCTCCATCTATCAGCGCAATCTTGGTCTTTCCCAGCTTTTAGTTTTGCTTTAGTTTGTACATATCTCTTGGTTTGTTTCTGCATTTCCAATTTTTAATAAGTTGGTCTGTACACCACTCAGCTCAAGCGTTTATATCCTATCAATGCTTAACACTTGGGGCAATCAAAGTCATATCCTATGGCCTCCAATGTATCTTAGACATATCATATCCAGTCAGAGTCCTTTGAAGCTTCAATTGAGTCAGTCAATCTGTCTTGTCTCCAGAAATGATTTTGCATCTACAACAACAACATCAAACTGAAAACTGAAAACAATCTGTGCTTTTCATGCTTTTATCTCCTTGTATACTTACTGATTTGCATTGAGATTTTTGCATATTGTGTCCCTTCAAGCTCTTCGATGATGTCCTTTATAGGATTTAGAGGGTGATGACTGGGGGCATAATATTTTCTTTGTCTTCTGTTTGTATGTGAAAATCTAACAACTTTGAAAATTTTGGATTGAAATGGTGTCCGACTATAAGAGCCTCTATCTTGAATTGGATGGCCATGCGTACCTTGACCATTGATACCCAAAAAATTCAAGGAAGTTTGATCTAACTATTGTCTTTTTGAGTGAGTTCTTTCTCTTACTGTGAAACGTGATCTTACCTAAGGATGTGAACGATAAAGGGTCACCACGGGTAATTCACACTGGATTTAAAATGATCTCTTAACTGTTTGATGTGTATGTTAAATGCAAATTTCTATATCAAAATGGACATGATACTCAGATCATCTTAGCGCTTGTGCCTTGGTGCTTGTATCTTATCTGACATTTCGAAAATAAAACCAATATTCATATGTCCATGGTTGTTTGACCAGTGGGTGTTGTATTGGTTCTTGAGCGTTACAAATCAATATTCATATGTCTATGGTTTCATGGCTAGTGGGCATTGTATTGATTTATCTGGTTACCTAAAAGTTCAATGATGATAACAAATTGACACATGATCAGTGAGTAGGTCCTAGGTCCTAGGGTCGCATTATCATCCTGCATGTTTCTTTGCATTTTTGCACTTTGCATGATCTCACAAATTGCTTGAACACTTAAAAGATTCTTCAATCACCTCTTCCAATCTAACAAGAGTTGAATCCCACACGAAGGTTCCTCCAATGAAATAGCAAGTAGAATCTTTTTTCGGGATCAAAATCAAAATCTAAAATCATTCATATTATTAACTACTTGCATAATCAACCTTCAATCATCACAAAAATCTAGTATTCAACTTAACTGATTATCTAACATCAAACTATCAAAATTTCAAACTTTTAACTATGGTCAACCCATGGGCAAACCTAGTCTACTTGGTCTCCAGGACCTCCAAACAATGCAAAACACGTTCCTGGACGTGTATAACCACTTTTCAAATCAATTAACATGCTTCTAAACCATTTAACATTGACTTTTATTGTCAGATTTTGATTTTAATCCCAAAGGGGGCATGGTATTGCACATCATTCAAGTCTGTAAAAATTTTATCAATCTTTCCTCAGTAATCAAGACAACAACCATGTCTAGTTGCTGAATCATCAAAAGTCCTCATCGCTCGAGGTAAATCTATCATCACTTGGGGCATATCAGATTCATCGATCCATATCAATCTGGTATCCTCCTAATCTTGTAATCTG
>BSBK01007942.1:1365000-1392500 GCA_027943335.1 Chamaecyparis obtusa
GAAATGTGAGGGAGAAAGGGGTTGGAGAAATTAAGAGAGAGAAAGGGGAGGGAAAAGTTAAAAATCAAAATTTTCTTAGAATTTTTGGGTACCTGATTAGGCTCGGTATTGCTTTGTGCACCAAACCTACATGGTCAATATTGAAATATCTCAAAAATGTATTTTTCCCCTGTTTGTCTGAGTTCTAGACTTCGACCATGTAGTTGATGACTTTTTTTTTCACCCGAATTTGATGAAATGAAAAGGGTATCTTAAGGAGATTATCATCTTTCTATCGATATAATTGCTATCAAATTTTAAATTCGGTAAGTAATTATTAGTTATTTTCTAATTGAGTTACCTCTAAAGTGTTGATTTATATACTGATTGAAAAATGACTATAACTTTCAGACAGTATAACATTTTTTAAATCCGAAAAATGCGTCACATTCTATGCTTCACCTACTATAAGGAATTTTTTTTTTTTGAATTTTGCAAAGTTTTGAATGAGTTAAGGTGGTCAGACACGGGAGTTTTTTTAATTCTGAAAATGTTGTAGCAGATTTTTCATAATTAATTATTTTTTTGGAATAAAATTACAAAAAACATGTGTCACATCCAGGCATGAGTCTACCACTTATATATAAAATCTTATAATAAAATATTATCATTTGATTATGATTAAGGTGGTCAAAACATACACCTACTTCTTATTTTTTTCCAAAAATTTTTGTACTACTGCATTGAAATCTATACTTTTCACCAATCATACTAACTTTTTTTCAAAAAAGCCCTAGTAGTTTAGAAACTACATTCAATTTTCCACAGATTCTATTCTTACAACTTTTTGATATTAGGTTGATAGCTAGTTGAAATTTTCACGTCAAGTTGACTAACTCTGATTTGCTGATTTTTCATTACCACTTAAGGGCATAGTTTGGCCCCTCATGATCTTGCACATACCCCCTTCCCAACATATAAGTTTGAAATCTTTGCCTGCCTAGCAACTGAAGCATCTCTTAGTCTAAGTTCATTCAGAGACTTCCTTCCTCTCTTTTTGCAATCTTTGGTTAGTTCTACTTTTATCATTATCCATTGTTCCTATTACCTCCCACCTTTCTAGGTTCTTTGAAGGAAATTTCATAGGGAAATTAATTGAGAAACCACTACCTGCTTCATTAAGGTGGATGGTAACATCATTGGGAGGATCCACCAATTTAGCATTTTGTTTCCTGGAACCTGTTTGAAATCTTTAACTAACTCTGTCATTATAATAGGGTTTAAACTAAACTGCTTAGAGAAACTCTTAATTAAAATAGGGGGCAGTGTCCTTATCAAGATATCCATATCCACTATGATAATTTCTTCTGATTGGGGAAATTTGGTTACTATAGATCTTACAAAATATCCTAAACTATTTCTAATTTTCCTCAGAACTACTTTATTAGTGCATTCCAAAGGCATGTTGGTTAGCTTTATAGCTCTAAATACTATGATACCATTCAGATTATTAGGGTTAAAGGATGGGCGCCAATCTAATACTGTGAAGTCAAAAACCTAACAAATTAGGAATCTATTTTCCATAAATTTTACCTTCTTTTCTATATTATAACAATATACAAAAATAAACTCATCTAAGAGTAGAGAAATACTTACCTAATTTTTGAGATGCTTCTTGAGCCAGTCTACAATTTTGGATGAAGGAACGCCATAGCCATTCCATCATAGAAATAAACCTTTAAGTTGCATTAATTCTTGGGTGCGTTCGATGATACCGTCATCTACTTCAATCAGTAGAGGTGATGGTGATTTTGGTTTGTAGTGAGGAGGAGAATAGGAGATAACTTTAGGAGATTGATCATTTTGAGTGTGGGGCTTAGGTTTATTTATAATCCTTCTCTTATGCAGTGGTGTATATGTTCCTCTTGGGGATTGGATCAATTTTGGATTCAATAATACTCTATCTATGGGATCAACGTCCTTCCTTCGTCAATGTGATGGGAGTAAGGTTTGTGATGGAGCATCAAATCTTTAAGTGAGTCAACTTTGTTTGCAAGAGATAATGGCTCGGGTTCAGAGATGAGGGGAAAAGTGGGTTTCTTATAGTTCTTGCATTGTCTGACCTCTATCCAGCCAGAATCTTCCTCCAGCTCTACATAAGGCTTGCAGTCTGACCGAGGGTATGGTTTTTCTCCAAACATTCCTCCTTTACTCTTTGCAGGCCTGAGTATCATCAGGGCAATATGCCAGCAAATCCCTAGAATGATGAGCCCTTCGTGCCCTAGAAGAAAAATTGCAATCGATCCTATCAAAACCTAGTATCGGATGGAGAGATGGTATACTAGCCAAATGTGCATATCTTGTCTTTGAGAACATAGCAATCTAATGGTCCAAAGAATCAACACTGTAGATATCGTGAATGTTGCAAAAATGTAGAGCCATTTTTCTAAAAAATATATTTATCAGTGCCGAGAATTTATTAAGTTTTAGAACTTCTCTAATTTGATTCTATAACTTTGAGTTTTGTACCTATTATCCACCTTATTTAATAAAAAAAACAACATAATATCGAACAAGAAAATGAGGTAATGATTGATAAATTTAAGATGGGCATGAACAATTATATTTCTATTTTCTTGTGATTTAACCTAATTATAAATATTATTATATTTACTCTATTCAAACATATAGAAGTAACAATGTCACCATATTTAAATCAATTAGTTCCCCTTTCTTTAATTATATTTGTTTTATTAATTAATGTAAAGTTTTGATATAGTATAAAAATACTTTTAATGTATTTTATTTTTATAATCTCCAGTCAAAATTTATTGGGAGATTGATTTGATAGTGAAAGAAACTACAAGTTTTTGTTGAACATATTAGGAGTAAAAAGTTCCATAAAAAGATAAGCACACCAATTATATGGTAAAATAGTAGTATTTCAATAAGAATGGTTGCTAGTGTTGGTATTTTGATTTCCAATGATCACATGACCTTACATCTTCTCATCTCTTCATTTGATTTTTCTATATGATTGTATAATTAGATGTGTGAAGACCATGAATGTAGTTACATTGGTTAAACATTAACACAGATATTTCCTACTTTCAGAGTGGATGTATGCATATATGATGAACCACTATAATTTGTTGTGTTGGTGGTTTGTATCCTGTGACAAACCAAGAGAAACAACATAAGGAAAACAAAGTGAATTTTTTGTGGATACAACACAATAGGGAAGTGGATTTGAAGAGGGAGGAGGTAGTAGAGCCCATTCTACCAATAATGGCATTGTCTCCTACCCTAACAACCTCAGGCTGAAGGACCTTCTTGTAGCCAAAGGCCTTGATCTCTCCTCCCTCTCCAATGACAATCCTCAAGACAGGTGGCCACAAATGCAATAGGCACCTTGGAGACAAGATCCACATCTGGATTCCATCACTATTTTTCTCTTCTTTATGGTGCACTTGTGAGATGTTAACACTAAAACATGGATCTGTAGATCTCATACGAGCATTAAATAATATTCTAATTGCATTATCACTTGACATTATGGAGGACTGTGAAAGGATATTGATTTGCTTGAGTCGAAAGACACCAAGGTGTAGCGAGCAGAAACAGGTGATTTGTAAACTCTAGCAAAACTTGAGCACAACCCTTCTGCTCTGACCATCTCAAAGATTGAATTTGATTTTGAAAGGATAAGATTAAAAAAGGATGATGTAAGGAAGTTGTGGGATATCATGGAAGACAAAGATGCTCTACTTCTACAAGTGGACACACCTAGTCTTGGAAAAGATGACATTAGAGTTTATGGGAAGGATAATTCACATGTGAATAAGGAGCTTATTGTTGGTGTTAGGAATAGTCCCAAGAGATAACTGAGAGGGGGGGGGGGGATGAATCAGTTACTTAAACATAAAGCACAAACACAATGAAAGAACACTTGAACATGACACCAATATTTTGGTTACGGGGAAACCCAAATAGGTAAAAACCCCAGTAGGAATTGACACCCACTAATAATCTACACTAGTATTTTATGATCCTTGTTAGAATATCCTTAACCCTGTTAGGAGTTGCTCTACAATATATTAAGTACAGTGACCAGGTCAAGGGTCGGACCCTGTTAGGAGTCTTTTATAATTAACCCTGTTAGGGGTGAGGACACACTGTCTGAGAGCACACTACTCAAAGGGGTGAAGGGTACAACCTTTTGAATAACAGATACACACTATATCTAGATCTTGGTGAACTGCATTTTGACCTACTATTTGGATTAGTTCCAATGTATAGCAAAAATACTTTACTTGGTCACATAGACCTTCTGCTGATGTCTCAACACTTCACACACTCTACTCTGCTCTTCACAATCAACTCTAAGCCACACTTTAGCAATCACAAAATGACTACCTATAAATATCTTTCCTCTAAATGATATAATCAAGTCAGCCTATTAGAACCACCTTGAAATCATATTAGAGAAACCTTATCATACTCCAATAATAATTTTTTCAGCTCTACTAAGCACACAACACATTCTAGGACCTGTCCAATATTAATAATTGTAGATGCACGCTACACATTGTCGGCTCTACCAAAGTAACTGAAAATTTATCCACAAGTTGAATTACATCATGCGCTCTTAACCAAACATTAGTAACTCTTCTCTAAGAACTAATCCAAGGGTGCATACCAAAATGATAGGCACAACTCTAGAACCAATATAATCTCTATTGGCTCTTCTGAATAAACGAAGGAAACTGCTACTACTAAATGGCGACTGCATAACTTCACTTCTACTGATCATCAGACTCTATGTCCATGAATGTAACATCACTCACATGTCTCCATCACATATCCAAATGCACAAGGCTCCATGATAACTGTACAGACAATCATTCACCGAACACTGCCTGTAACTCTGTGAGGAACACTGCTGACACAAGCTACTATATAACTGTTTGTACTAATAGTTAACCTCTACGTCCATGATATCATGCAGATAACATGTCCATGTTCTATATAATAGAAGCTTACTTCATAAGTCTTCCATGCATGCTACTTGTACCATATGTTGTCATCAATGACAAACATACAGTCAGCACTGGCTTACTGGCAAATCTCCAACAATCTCCCCCTTTGGCATTGATAGAAACATATAGAATGAAAAACACCATCAACCCAAATGAAAATTTATTTTATAAAATTCTCCATTTCCTCAACTGAACCACTCCCATAACTGAATACTACTCCCCCTTAGTATATTACTCCTTTTACTTCTATTTTTCATGACTATATATTACTCCCCCTTTGACATCAATAGAAAAGGGCACCAAATAATTTAAGCACCGAAACTACTCTTGAGGTAGATTAGTCAACCATCCATCAGTCCCTGAGGACTGATGCTCTTTCTTCTTTCTTCTAGGCAGAATCAGGGAAGGGAATTACTCCCAACTTCTCCCTGAGATACTCAAAAGTATCATTTGGCAAGGGCTTTGTTAATATGTCTGTTAGCTGATCTTTAGTACTCACATAGTCCAACTTAACTTCTTTTTCTACTACTTTCTCTCTTAGGAAGTGATACTTTATCTCAATGTGTTTTGTCTTTGCATGCATCATAGGGTTCTTTGACATATTGATAGTGCTAGTGTTATCAGAATGTATAACAATAGGATAGTCAATCTGAATTCCAAAATCCTTTATCATTTACTTGATCCAAACAATTGTAGAACAATTTAGGGCTACTGCAACATACTTTGCTTTTGCTATTGACTGAGAGATACAATTTTTCTTCTTGCTTGTCCAAGTGACAAGTCTGTCACCAAGAAACATTGCTCCTCCTAATGTACTCTTTCTATCATCAACGCATCCTACCCAATCTGCATCAGTATATACATGAAACTCAACATTTTCTAAATTGGGATACCATAGACCATAGTCTATAGTGCCTTGCAATTATCTAAATATTCTTTTTACTGCCATGAGGTGACTTTGTTTAGGCTTTGCTACAAATCTTCCAACTATGCCAACTGCATTGGAAATATCAGGTCCAGTTTGAGTAAGATAAATAAGTTTTCCAATCATAGACTTGTACAATGTTATATCTAATGCTGGTGAATCATCTTCTTTTGTAAGCTTGCATCCATTTATCATAGGTATCCCTACTGGCTTGCAATCATCCATCTTGAATTTCTTTAATATCTCTTTCACATACTTGGACTGATTAATGAAAATACCTTTCTCTATCTACTGCACATTCAATCTCAAAAATTATTTGATAGGTCCAATCATGCTCATCTCAAATTCACTCTGCATCTCCTTAGCAAATTCAGCACTAAGTTTGTCATTACCTCCAAAGATAATGTCATCAACAAATATAGCTACAAGTAGTAAACCTTTAGATGTCTCTCTTATGAATAGATTATAATCTGCTGCTCCTTTCTTGAATCCAAACTTTGTTAGATATCCATCCAGTCTTTCATACCATGCTCTAGGGGCTTTCTTAAGTCCATAGAGGGCCTTCTTCAATCTACATACCATATCAGGTCTATTTGATAAGGTGAATCCTTCTGGTTGCTCAATGTATATTTCTTCTTTCAATTCTCCATTCAAGAATGCTAACTTGACATCCATCTGATAGACTTTGAAGTTTTTGACTATTACATAAGCTAGAAACAACTTAATAGCTTCTAATCTACTCACAGGTGCAAATGTGTCTAAATAATCAATGCCTTCTCTTTATGCATATCCTTTACATACTAACCTTGCTTTATTTTTATTTCTTACTAATGTACCATCTTCATTCCTCTTGTTTTTTAATATCCATTTTGTTCCAATCACATTCTTATCACTAGGTCTTGGGACCACTTCCCAAGTGTCATTCTTGATAATGTGATCTAGTTCTTCTTTCATAGCATCATGCTAATCTGAATCATTACATGCATCTTCAACACTTAAAGGTTCAATCTAAGATAGTAAACATACTGCCTCATTGCTAGGTAAATTCTTTGCTTGTGATCTTGTTAAGACTTTTCCACTCTGATCTCCAATGATGTCATTCTTGGAATGGTTTATAGATGTAAACTTTGAAACTTTAGGTGATACTATCTCATCTTCCTTCTGAGTTTTTTCTTCACTCGTTTCAAGTTCATTGAACAATACATTGATACTGTCAAACATTTCTTCAACAACTGTCTCACTAGTGGAAGGTCTAGGTTCTTCTTCAATCATAGGTGATTAATCATGATATCTTTCTTGAACCATAAACTTTTCATCAATCTTAACATGAGCACTTTCAATGATCTTCTTCCAATCTTAAGTTAAAACATCTATAAGCTTTACTTTTAGTAGAGTAACCAAGAAAAACACCTTCATCACTTCTTGCATCAAACTTGCCCACTGCTTCATCCCTCTTGATGTAGCACTTGCTTCCAAAGATTCTGAAGTATTTCACTATGGGAACATTACCAAACAATAGCTCATAATGTGTCTTGTCAACACTAGGCCTTAATTGTATTCTATTGATTGTATAGACTGTTGTGTTGACTGTATCTCTCCAATAGGTGTGTGCAACTTTTCCTTCAATCATGATGGTGCATGCTATTTCAAGGATGATCCTATTCCTTCTCTCTGCAATCCTATTATGTTGAGGCATTCTAGGTGCACTTAACTGTCTCTTTATGCCATGTTCTTCACAGTACTCATAGAATCTGTCAAAGGTGAATTCTCCTCCTCTATCCGACCTTAGACATTTTATCTTAAGTCCAGATTCATTCTCAACCTTAGCTTTGAATATTTTGAACTTCTCAAATGCTTCTAACTTATCTTTCAAGAATGCAACCCACATCATTCTAGAATAATCATCTACAAACAAAATGAAATACCTTTCACCATAGTATAATCTTGTTTGAGTTGGTCCACAAAGGTCTGTATGAATCAGATCCAGCTTTTTCTTTGCTGAATTATGCTTGCTCCTAAATGAATTCCTCACATGCTTTCCTATTACACATTCCATGCATATAGTATCAACTGGCTTTGCTATGCAAGGTAGGTCTCTAACTGCCTTAACATTACTGATCTTAACTAATTTATCAAAGTTGATATGACATAGTCTTTTATGCCATAGCCAACTGTCATCTACTTTAGCAACAAAACAACTTGCTTCTGGATTAAGCTGAAAAACATTACCTTTAGTCTTTGATCCTGATGCAATTATTTCTCCTTCCTTGTTGTTAATGATACACTTGTTTCCATTGAACTCCAATCTGTAGCCTTTCTCAAGCAACTTCCCAACACTCAGTAGGTTATGTTTCAAACCATCAAAATAAAGAACATCATCAATGCTATTCTTTCCATCCAGGGTGATGGCTCCTCTACCAATGATAGGTTTAGGAGTGTTATCTCCAAATCTGACCATGCCTCCTTTGTATCTGTCCAAATGAACAAATCTATCTTTGTCACCTGTCATGTGATGTGAGCAACCACTGTCAATGATCCAATTTTGTCCTGATGTCTGCTTGTGAAATCAATGCTAACTCTTGTGAATTCTTTTCATCTTCAAGAGAAATGAATCCAATCTCCTCTTCTCTTGATTCTTCATATGATACTCCATCTCCAACATAGTAGCATTCCTTTGTATACTTAGGCTTTTAGTTATTGTTGAACTTTTTAATTCTTGTATGACACTTAGATACAAAGTGACCAATCTTATTACATGAAAAGAATTTGAATGGTAAGTAACCTTCATATTTTCCTTTTCCTTTCTTTTCTCTTTTAGCAATCATAGCAATAAAATCATCTAGTGTTTTCTCTTCATCGTCATCATCAAAATTACCAGAGGTGTTTGCAGATTTCTTACCATGGACTAATGCTTTGAAGGTTGTTTCACTTTTAGGTTCTGTCTTCAATCTTGAAATCTCAAAAGCTAAAATTTTGTTGATCAAGGTCTCTCTTTTGAAATTTGATGTAAGCTGCATGGTCTCATCAAGTATGTTGATCTTGTTTTCTTACTCTGCTGTGAGAGTGGTCATCAATTTATCCATAATGTCTTCTTTCGAGATCTCTCCACCATTGTTCCTAATTCCTGCAACTACTTCATTAATCCTTTGGTTGTAGGCTCTGATGTTCTCTTCAGGTAGCATCTCTAATGCATTATATCTTTTCTTCCAAGTATTTCTGTGTGCATCCTTTGCTTGTTTATCTCCTTCAAACATGTCTTCTAGGTGCTTCCATATCTTGTAGGTTGTGTCTATTTTCTTTATCTTTGAAAACTCACTATCAGATAGGGCACTGATAAGGGCTTTTTTTGCTATTGCATTTTGATGGAACAAATCCTTCTGATTTCTTGTAGCATCATCCTTTGCAAGATCTGCTAGAGAGGGAATCTCAACTTCTTTGATAGCCACTTCAAAAAACTTCAAAAGCAATGCACTGCAAATGTGTCATCATATTGTTCTTCCAATCAAGATAATTCTCTCCATCAAACTTAGGACTGTCTTTTCTAAAGAATGCCATCTGATCAACCTCAAGCTATTAAACTTTCTCTCTGAGGCACTTGGCTCTAATACCAATTGTTAGGAATAGTCCCAAGAGATAACTAAAGGGGGGGGGGGGTGAATTAGTTATCTACAAGATTCAATTCTTTATCCAATTAAGTATACTTGAACATAAAGCAAAAACACAATGAAAGAACACTTGAACACGACACCAATATTTTGGTTATGGGAAAACCCAAATAGGTAAAAACCCCGGTGGGAATTGACACCCACTAATAATCTGCACTAGTGTTTTATGATCCTTGTTAGAAGATCCTTAACCCTGTTAGGAGTTTCTTTACAATATATTTAGTACAGTGACCTAGTCAAGGGTCAGACCCTATTAGGATTATTTTATAATTAAACCTGCTAGGGGTGAGGATGCACTGTCTGAGAGCAAACTACTCAAAGGGGTGAAGGCTACAACCTTCTGAATAACAGATACACACTATATCTTTATCTTGGTGAACTGCGCTTTGACCTACTATCTAGATCAGTTCCAATGTATAGGAAAAATACTTTACTTGGTCATATAGACCTTTTTTTGATGGCTCAATATTTCGCACACTCTGCTCTGCTCTTCACAATCAACTCTGAACCACACGTTAGCAATCATAAAATGTCTGCCTATAAATATCTTTCCTCTAAATGATATAATCAAGTCGACCTATTAGAACCACCTTGAAATCATATTAGGGAAACCATAACATACTCCAATAATAATTATTTCAGCTCTACTAAGCACACAACACATTCTACGACCTGTCCAATATTAATAATTTTTTACGCATGCTACACACTGTCGGCTCTACCAAAGTAACTGAAAATTTCTCCACAAGCTGAATTACATCATGTGCTCTTAACTAAACATTAATAATTATTCTCCAAGCACTAATCCAAGGGTGCATACCGAAATGATAGGTGCAACTCCATAACCAATATAATCTTTGTCGGCTCTTCTGAATAAACATAGAAAACTGCTACTGCTGAATAGCGACTGCATAACTTCACTTCTACTAATCATCAGACTCTACATCCATGAATGTAACATCACTCACATTCTCCATCACATATCCAAACGTGCAAGGCTCCATGATAACTGTACGGACAATCATTCACCGAACACTGCCTATAACTCTATTAGGAACACTACTAACACAAGCTAAGTACTATATAACTATCTGTACTAACAGTTAACTTCTACATCCATGATATCATGCAAATAACATGTCCATGCTATATATACCAAAAGCTTACTGCATAAGTCTTCCACGCATGCTACTTACCATATGTTGTCATTAATGACAAACATACAGTCAGCACTGGCTTGCTGGAAAATCTCCAACAGTTGGGTATTTGAAGCCCAACAATCACTTGACCATTCACATTCTAGATACTTCACTTTATTTTTTAATGCATTTGTATAAATAGATGTGTGCATGCTATGGACAGATGTATTGGTTAAATGTTAAAATAAGGTATTTTCCCTGCTTAGAGAGTAGATGTAGCCATATTTGGTGAACCACTATAATTCTATGTGTTATGTGTTTTGTCTCAATTTTTCTTTTGTTGTCTTAAATATGTTCAACATTTATATCTGCTCATTTAAGACTTACAATTGGTATCAGAGCTTGGTTAAATCCAAGGAGAAAATATGGAAGATGGTGAGGTTTTTATCTTAACTACAATTGAAATTGAAACAAATTATTGGGTTCTCGATATAGGGGAAACATTTTAAACTACTTCACATACGGAGTTTTTCAAAACTTTTTAAAGTGCAGTAATTTTGGTAAGGTATCTCTTGCAGATGATAAATATCTTCAAATTGTTAGAAAAAGAAATATTTTGCTAAAAATAATAAATGTAAGTTGTTGGTTGTTGTGGGATGTTAGGTATGTCTCTCAACTTAAAAATAATTCAATTTCAGTTGGGAAACTATTCTCTCAAGGTTGTAATATTAGGTTGGAATCCAGCAAATGGAAGGTGATGAAAGGGTCCTTAGTAATTGCAAAAAGGAATAGATTGGATACTTTATATTTGTTAGGATGTCACAATGAAGTGGGAGCTATTTGCAACAATGGTAGAGTTTATGTAGAAGATTTCTAAGAATTCACCTCATGAAGAAGTGAAAAAGGAGAAGCTAAAACGTAAGGTGAGAAATTGAGAAGTAAGTTCATTAATTTCAATTTTACATATAAGAAATTAAAAGAAGAAATAGTGTCTCATGATGAAAGAATTATTTTCATTGTTAAATGTTAAATTATGCTTATGGAAATAGATGAAAATTTTGTTTAGTATTTTACCACTCAAATGGAAATAGATGTACCTGATGATTTAAATAAGAGAGAATAAAAAAAAATTTCCACTGAAGAGTCTTTGGAAAGTGAAATGCCAAAACTGGTTGTGAAGGACCATGAAGGTGAGAACAACAACAACAACAACAAAAGGTTTAGCATTGGAAAGATGTCCTTCAAGAAAAAGTTATGCCACAAGTTTAGGGTGGGTTCTTTGCCTTATCTCACTAATTGTAACTTTGCCCATGGGATGAGGGAATTGTGAAAGCCATCTTTGAACTGGAAAGAAATTGTGGCAAATGATTTGGATAAAAAAAGTGATATGGAGCTTTGTTATGTTCCTTATTGTAGTAAACATAAGGCTTATGTGGAAAATAACAAGGAAAAAATAGTTTTGGCTGCAAAAGAGGTTGAGACAACCAAAAAAATTGAAAATCTAATAATTGACAACAACAAAAATGTTATTGATAATACTATTATAGATTATGAGAGCAGTGGAAGGAGAACTGTAGTTGCTGAAAATGAGGAAGAAGAGTCCTCTACCTATGAATTTGATGATCTGGGCACAAAAGAAAGTGTGCTAGATGATGCAATGGGTGATCAACGAGATTACAGATCACTTGGCGATGGTCATGGTCAAATACCAATAAAGCGATAAGATTGTAGGCAAGAGTTATTCATCGCTACAAAGGGTATGTACACTTGCCAGTTTATTTACCACAAATAAAAGGTTACTCTGACTACAAAGGGTTTGATTTAATGCATCAATTGGATTTACTCTCAAGGGGTTTCAAGAAGCACGCACTATCTCTTGTAACTTCTATAGAGGAAGAAATATTTAAGTTTTCAAACCAACAATTTTATGTTTGGAATTTAAAATAAGATAATGGTGATCTTAGACATGCTCTGTTCAATATTACAGATAAGGGGAGTGCAATAGGAGACCATATTTTGTGTATTTTTAAGGTTTATTTTTAGGATGGACGAATGTATTCTAAATCTACAGAACCTGGTGTTTATGATTCTAATTTCATGGGTGAGTTTGCATCTATAAATATTGTAATTGAAGATGTTCAACTATTAGATTGTTTTCAGTCTAACATAATTTGGAGAAGATTAATTCAAAGTGTTCTAGAATAGAATTTGGTGAAGTTAAAATCTTTGGTGGGCCTAGTTATAATGTAACATTAAAGGTGGAAAAGCAGGGATTTCACTATTCATGGTTGTACTGATTGGACTTCAAGTGAGAGATTGTTGAGATTGTGAAGCCCAATGGTTTGATGACTTTATGTTGTCTCATCTCTTCATTTGATTTCTCTATGTGATTTTATAAATAGATTTGTGTAGACCATGAATGTAGTTGTATTGGTTAAAAATTAATAAAGATATTTCATACTTTGAGAGTGAATGTAGCCATATTTGACGAATCACTATAATTTTTTGTGTTGTATTTTATCTCTATTTTTATATTGCTTCCTTAAATATAATTTTATCTACTCATTTATAACTTACAACTAGGAGGGGTTATAAAAAATTTAATATATATAGGAGTAAAAATTAAGATTAGAAGCATTATTTTAGATTCTATGAACCTTGTAAATTATAAGATAAATTTACTAAGTGAATCTTCTAAAAATTTCATAGTACCTATTATATAATCCTACACAATTAATTCCAAAGTATTAAAGTTCAAAATCTACTTTGGTTTAATTTGATAAAGGGATTCTAATTATTGTATCATTTAGTACATTTGGACTACTTAATTATAAATAAATTTAAATATACATGAATAACTATATTTATTTATTAAATCATAAAATTAGTTGAGGCTAATTTCCAAGCTCAATGGTAAACAGTAGCAAAAAATATCATAAATCTTCCCAAGTCTTATTTCTCAACCTTTCATTATCGGAATTATTGCTTCTTAGTGAAGGGGTGGGTGTAAACACAATAGTGTCGCACATTTAAGCATTATTACGACACAAAAGTTTACATTTTTAATATTCAACTCATTTTTCCAATTATATCAAACAAATAATTAATAAGTTATTAAAGATTACATTAATTAACGAGTTGTTACATTTTTTTATATGAACTCAATCTATAGATTTTCTAATTTTTTTGAAAAACCATTTTCATCATTTTTCATATTGCATAACTTTCACTAAAAAAATATTTATTCTCTTGTTTAATTAAATTAGTTTCAATATCTAATTCACATAAATAAGTTTTAATCTTTTTAATAAATATTTTAATTATTATAAATATTTAAATTGATGAAATCGAAATGTTAGATCTATGTTTTCTTCTAATAAATTTGTCTTTAACATATTTATGAAAATTATTAGTTTTCATTGGAGCAAGACACCTATGTGAAATGTTACATTTAACTTCTTTTTTTTTAAATTTCATCATTATTTTTCTTTTGCAACTAATCTATATTGATTAAAAAATAAACACATAATACATTTTGAGGATTTTGTACTTGCAATATGGTGTCTTTGAGTTTTTAATGGAATTATGTGATAAATAGAAGATTTAACATTCTTCCAACGCACAGCGTAACATGAGATTAAACTTTTCACAATGGGCCGACGGAACTTGGTATTACTTGCTTTCGACCTCATTTTTCAAATCCAAGATATATATAAAGAGACATTTTGCGATTGTAATCTAAACCCACAGCGTTATCTAATATTAATCTGGAAGAAGTAATCGATATTTGGAGCTTCGCGAACTAGTTCTGAATATTTGTGGTTAAATCATTTTTGTCTACAACGATTAAAGTATTGAAGAAGATGACCAAGTCGTGGATAAGAGGCAGAGGAGCTACGAATGCTAAGCTCAATTCTGGGAGGAGAAGATCGCCATATTCCATGGCCAAGGCATTCAGAATATCACAAACTCAGACATACAAACACAAACAGACCAATAATAATAATAATGTTCGTAACCTCCTGGCAGAGAGCATTGGCGCAGATGTAACAGAAACAAAATTGTACGTTTCAAACTTGGATGGAAGAGTAAGTGATGAAGATATAAGACAGCTTTTCTTGGCTTTTGGGGAGCTCAAAAGGTGGGCTCTTCATTTCGATAGGGAGGGAGAGTCCGTGGGTACAGCCGAGGTGATCTACTTCAATAGAAACGATGCGGCTACTGCTTGGAAACGCTACAATAATGTTTTGCTTGATGGGAAACCCATGAACATCGAATTCGTTGGACATATTGTTGCTGGTCGTACGTTTAACTTGGATTCGAAGTTGGGCTTGATTACCCACCCACATCCCAATGTGAGTAAGCAGAGAGGAAGGAGAAAGAGTACAGGATTTGTGGGGAGACCAGAGAATGGGTTTAGAAAGAGAAATGAGGGCAAGTACAGGAGGAAGAAAGGAAGGGGATGGAAGGGCGAGAGAGTGAGGAAATCTAGTACCACATCTGCTACACAACTTGACATGGATCTCGAAAACTATTATGCCCAAGCCAACACTTTTGCTTAAGGCTAGACCCAAAGAACATTGGCTTTTAATTTTAATGATTTAAGTTCAATTTTTTAATGCAGTTATTATTATTTTGTTTTTTGTGGTGAAATTTGTATGTTTTTACTTAAATATATGATGATTAGTTCAGTTTTAATATAATGATTTGTATAGAAGATCGTCTATTTTAAAGTAATCTTAACAAATGTTACCATTTATTTTGAATACTACCATTACTTCAGCATTGAAAAATCTATCTTATTCTTCAACTATATTATTTTCAAATGTTATCATTTATTTTTTAATCCTACCATTACTTCAGCATTGAAAAATCTACCTTATTCTCCAAATATCTCATTTTCATCGTGATTCAAATGTGTGAGTACAAAACTAGTTTTAATCAATTTTATACTATCATTCAAACTTTTACTATCATTTTCCTTTGACTATTATAAGCTGACTAAATTGTCAATTGTCTAACTTACATGCTTTTAGTGGTGGCTTAAAAATTAACTCCGGTGGACATGAATCATATAGTGTAACTAGGAGTTGCATTTATGAATTGACATAAGAACATTAATGTCTCATTGTCAACCTTGAAAACATATATTGAAAACTTACATGATAATCTTGATTTTGTTTTCCTTATATTATAATGATTGATTGAATTGTCTATCTAAGGATAATTTATTTCTTGTAGTTTGAAATATTATTAAAGGCCTTTGTAAATATCACTTATTTTTGTGCAAATTTGGAAACTACAAATTATGATAAATAAGTTTTTTCCTAGATCATATTTTTTAGATGTAACTTTTTTATAGTTTTATTCTCATAAGGATTACTTATTGAATAGTAAATAGGAGAATATCTTTTTTGATTGCTACTCAAATTTTACAACCATTTAATTATTAATATATAAATAATATCTAATGATCTCTTTATATGTGTGTGTGTGTACACACATATAAAACAAGTATACGTGCACAAATTTAAATAAAAAGTTTGAAATAGATAATTTGTAGTCTACATTTTTTTAAATCATATTTGTCTGATATTGATTTTAATATGTGTATAATTTAGGTCTACACTTAGAAGGATTAGTCTTATATTCATAGATCTGAACTGAAAAGGTAAACACTCTAATCATAGGTTCAAAACAAAGTGTAAAAGTATAACACCTTGACAAATAGGTTACTAGCATATAAACAAAGACAACTGTATTGAAATCAAAACTAAGAGCTCATATATAAGTTATTTAGTATTTATATTTATTTAGTTACTTAATTATAACATTTATTTTGATTATTAATCCCTAACTCTAACATATATGCTAATTATTGCTTTCTTTATTTAACAAGTGTGCCAATAAAAACATTTTTTTAATTTTAGAAAGGGGAAATATGATAAATAAAAAATATTTTTATTGATACACTTGCTCATAAATATTTCAAATAATAAAATGGCTATTTTATTTCACAATTTCATTGAAATTTTGTATATATTTTTAGTTGAAATTTATTACAACAAACTATAATATTAGTATTATATTTTTAATGAAATTTTTATAATTTTCTTTATTTTTTTATTTACGATCATTAGTTCATTTTTGAAATAATGATAATATACAAGATGATCCATTTAATATTAATATTAACAGATCGCTTCATTTATTATAGAATCTTATCATTATTTATCTGTCTTATTTCTAAAAACAAAATTCTATCTTTATTCAAATATGCAAGTAATGTTTTAATCAATTTGATCTTCCTTTATATCTGTTCTTCTCCCACACTTATCTTCCCTTCCGTATCCAAATCCACATCTGTATCTCTCTATTTTATCTATCTACCGACCTTATGTCTAATACAAATATACACATAAAAATAGACCAGTTTTTTTCCTGCTTTGACTTTCAACAACTCTTGAGCATATCCATAGCCTATATATATGTATATATATTTCATTAGAGAATTGCACGGTTTTAGTTATATAGGACTGCCATCTGAAAGAGACCGAGTTGTTGCAGCAGAGGGAAGAGATGGCATACCGGATTCAACAGCAATCGCTCTGTGTTGTAGACCAGCGGTTTTGCGCTGTGTATCCAATTCAACTGACTATGCAGAAGAAACGCCTCACTCACACCGGGGGGGACTTCACCGTCACCGACTCCAATGGTAACGTCGTCTTCAAAGTCACCGGAAAGCTATTCAGCTACCATAACCGCCGCCTTCTGCACGACGCCGCAGGAAATCGCCTGCTCACCATGAAAACAAAGGTATAATCAATTGTCACTAATGCCAAATATTTAAATTACAGGGTTTAATCGGGGTGCATTGCAGATGTTTTCGATGCACAGGCGATGGGAAGCATTCACGGGGCACATCACCGATCAGCGGAGTTTTGTCTTTGCTACGAAGAAATCGTCGGTATTTCAGATGGGGACGAAACTTCATGTGTTCATGGCCGGCAATAAGGACGAGAAATTCTGTGATTTTCGTGTGGAGGGCAGCTATTCCGACCGATCCTGCACTGTTTATCAAGGCGACCGTATCGTCGCAGAGGTGAACACTAAAAGTTGGGCCCTAATTTTGGTACTTTGCGATTATTTGAAACGGTCAAAATTGGCCCTAATTTTGATACTCTGCTTCTAGTTTTGCTGTTGTATTTGGAGATGAATAAGCTGTATTCTGTATTGCATGAATCAGATGAAGAGGAAATACACGGTGGCAAACGTGCTGATGGGGAGGGACACATTTGTAGTGATGGTGCAGCCTGGTGTGGATTATGCCTTCATTGTTGCTCTCATTGTTATTCTTGACCATATCAACCAATAAACAACTGCCTCTGCAAGCTAGGCAAATCTCTTCCTTTTGTGGTGCTCATTGATTCCCATTCCCCACACGTTTCTACTTATTTAACTGAACTAAATATGTGTTTATTATGTAATTTGGCCAATTTATTGGCTGCAGACGCGGCAACGTCTAAATAGAAAACTAAAACGTATATCTTACAAAGGGGGACGCTTTGTTTTTTTTCGAAACTCTTACTATATAATATTACATCTTAGTTGTCTGTTTAACCATTTCGATGCTGACGCTCACTTCTTGGGAAATGTGTTGTCCTCGCCAAGTTTGTCCACCGCCCTTTGAACTTTCACATGGTCAAAAAATAAATACTATTTGAAACTTTATCATACAATTAGCCTGCACTTTACGTGCGGTGCAAATATAAAACTCAGTCGCGTATTGGGAAATGTGTTTTCCGCGTCAAGTTTGTCCACTGGGAAATTGTCTTCCTTTGATTTTTCACATAGCCAAAAATATCTTTATTTGAAACTTTCTTTATCATGGAATTTGCCTGCACTTTACGTTCACTGCAAATATAAAACTCAGTCGTGTATTAATTTAACTTATATTGAATCAAATAAATATTTGAAACACCATTCATGTTGGGATAATGTTTTTGGTTGTATTGGTATTTGTGGAATTTTAGTAAATAATAAGTTTTTTTTGGTAATATAAAGATTTATTCGTTGTAAAGAATAATTTTGGTTAATTTAGATTTTAAAGAAGTTATTATAGAGTACAATTATGATCCAAGAAATTTTAAAAACTATTGTCCGTACAATTTTTTAATATTCAATTTAAATATAAAGATAGAAAAGTTATTATAGAATTTAAGTATTGTTCAAGTAATTTTACAAAATATTATTCGTACTATTTTTTTAACTTTTAAATATTTTTCTGAAAGTCATGCTAACTTATAGATTTACTAGAAATAAATTTGTTTGTTGGGATGTGTATAATGACAAATTGGTCACCAAATAAATTTGTCAACATAATTGAATAATCATTCAAATCAGTTAACATACATTTGAAATAAATAGTACATCATTCAAATAATAAGAGAGAATCAAATGCTTAATTATGCTTTCCAATCAAGATGGAGATTGATATATGTAAACTTATACATACAAAATCAAGAATATTGAGAGAACAAAAATGAATGCAAAGGGAACTCACTAGAGTTGGTAAGATCCAAGAATGCCAAGAATAAGGAAGAAGATATACCAATCTAGATTGGTGTTGGGTAAATCCAATAATAGACTAGTAGCTATTCAAAATTGAATCATTTATTAACAAGAGAATAGCATGCAAAGACTAGTGAAAAACACATTGAGATTGGGACATCAACTATCTTTATCCAATCACTACAAAAACTAGAATGACAATATTGTAAAATGATAGGGTAATTCACAACTAACAAAGTAATGTGTTGTTGCATAGTAGATTGGAACTTTTAAAAATAGTAATGAGGTAATGAAACTTTAATGAGGTAATGGAACTTTTAAAAATAGTGCGAAGAAAATATCTATGAAAGGATCCTTGTTTCTATTATGAAATGCAAGGCTATGTGTATGAGAAGGTGGTGTTAGTGTACAAGAATAGTTGTAGATAAAAAGAAATAAAATGCCAAATCAAAAGAGATTGTACTACTTTCTTTTTTTCTTATTCAAAATGAATGATCTAAAATAAGGCATATTTTGTGCATATCAAAAAGATTCATGAACAACACATTTTAAAGTAAGAATATTTTTTTTGTAAATCTAATAGATATGATCTAAAATAAAACACTTTTTACATATCAAAAAAAATTACAAACAACACACTCTAAAATTGAGATTGCAAATCTCACATATACCTAACTATTTTTTATAGTGATAGGTTATGTTGTACAAAATAACAACCCATATTTTTTTATTAAGTTTATTTAAGCTCCCATTTTGGGAATCGAACACAAGATCTTTCTATTACAAAGAGAAGCAGCAACCACTGCACTGCAGACCAATGCCAATAACAACCTATTTAATTAAATAATAAATAAGAAAATAACCATATTATTATGATTTTTATGGAGAAATATTTTCAACATAGGTAATGGCCTAAAAACTGCATTACAAAAGCATTCATCACATATTTAAATGGATGCATTAGAAGAGTCTTTGGAATAAAGTATTGGAGTGAATAATTAATTCAGATGTCAAACATACGGAAAATTATTTAGTTTCATAAGAAAATGTTTATTCTATTTTATTTTCTATTTCTTTTTTTCATTAACATTTGAAAGAACGTATTTTTTTTTAAAAGATTCATATAATAATAACATATTTCTTTTCATTTTATTTTTATTATTTTTTTATAAGATATTAGTATAATTACAAATATATTTTCTTGATGCTAATGTTCATGTTCATGTATAATTAAACATAAAAATACTAAAAAAATGGTAGAAAATACAACGAGATAACAATTTTGACATTTGTATTACAAAATAAAATCAAACACATAACATTAAATTGCTACAATTTATAATGTAAAAATTATAGGATACACAATTCCTAATTGAACATTTATTGAATTGTATATCTATTTCAACTATAACACTAATTCTAAACCCAAATAACCCCAACAAAAATGTAACCTTGACTCTAGCCCATCTCAAATAAACTTCTTAACCTAACTGTAGTGCTTTCTAAACCCTATCATTTCCACTAAATCTAAACCTAACACAAGCACTATTTCAACACCAATAATAATTGTATGTAATATTTAATATTAATATACGATAATAAAAATATTTCAAATAATTATATACAATTAAAATGATATTAATCTAAATATTGATATACTGAATTTATAGAAAAATGGCTTTTCTTTTTTGCGAAAAAAAAAAGTCTTCATAGCAAACTCACTGGACAAGCAGATTTCTGCATTTTCAAAGACCAAATATGCAAGGACATCAATCTTTTCTCCCCCCTATCCGACATTAGCTATACTGTAGCGCATGATCTTTCCCCAGCCAGAGCACGAAGGGCTCCCAAATATTTGTTTACACCTATAAATAATTCCAAAGACATTCGATCTACCACGAATAGAGGAAGAATATTGGGGGAACAACCATGCCCTAGTAAGACCTTGGTGACAGGAGAGGAGGAAATTGGATGGACTAAAGCCAGAAACCAGAGAAGCTATAGGAAAATTGCATCTTACCCTATACTTAAAGCATAACCCCTGCTTCTTCAAAATAAATTTGACACTCTCACAAATTCAGAGCAACATCCCAAAGCTGCCCCCGCTCAATGACTCAGAGGTAAGGCTCCAAAGGAAAATATTTTTTTGTCTCCTATTTTGAGCCAACCCAGGGATAAAATTTATACCCCCCCTCATAAGCGCGGAATTCCAAATCTATCTAAGGACCAATGCACCCCCCAACCCAATCCCTAAAATCACTCCATATTCTCCACCCCACTGCAAACCAATTTCACCTATGTGGATTGAGGTAGAGGATGACATTATTGAATGATCCCAGGGATTGATGAAACTCAAAGGGGTTTTTTTGAGATGGAATGGCTACGAAGTTCCTACAACCAGGATTGGAGATTAGCTTATGAACAACCTTTAAAAATAGGTAAGTATTTCCATACTCTCAGATGAATTCTTGTTTGTTTACTATTTTAATATAAAAACTAAGAAAAAATTCATGGAGAATAGGTGCCCAGAATTTTTAGGTTGTGATTTTACAGTTTTAGATTGGAGCTTGTCTTTTAACCCTAAAAATATTCATAGAATTTCAGTATTGAGAGTGATAAAACTTAATAATCTTCCCTTAGAATGCTCTAACAATATCATTCTTAAAAAGATTGGGAACAAGATAGGTTTTTTTGTAAGATTTGTAGACACTAAATATCCAGAATCAGCAAATAGTATCATTGTAAAAATGGATATTTCAATCAAAATGCTCCCCCCCAATCATAGTTTGTAGTAGATCAAATGAGTTTGTTGCAAACCCTAACATTATATCAGATATAGAAAAGGATTTTAAACAATCACGGAGAAGTATTAATCAAACCCTCCAAGGGTAGTTCTCCCCAAGGATATTGTCATCCATCTTAATGAAGAGGGAAGTGGTTTTACGATTATTCATCTAGCCAATTCTCCAGGATTAAAAAAAATCTCTAACTATCCCCTCGGTAGATCCAAGGAATGTAGGGAAGCAACTTTCCCCCAAGACTATCTCCCTGGTACTTTCAAAGGAATTTTTTTTTGTTAAAGATTTCTTAAACAACCAGAAGGAGGTAGGAACAATCTTTAATCAGCTTACAGCCTCTTGATCACCGGGTAAGACTAACAATAAGGAAATGATATTCAAAAGTGAAGAAGTTACATTCAACAAAGCTAATGGAATCCCGAATGAAGAAACAACCAATGATAATATGACTAAAGGGAAGATAAAATCATCTACTCATGAGGAAGGAGAAGGAGGTACGGAAGTCATCTTTTCAGAACATCAAGAATTGGATACGAGCGTTGAGAACAATTTGTCTAACAAAGTTTTAATAAACCCCTTGGTTCCCACGGATAAGGAACTAGCAGAGGATGGAATAGGCAGCACAGCAAGAGAGATCTCTTCAAGAATTATAGACCAAAACAGAGAAATACACTCAAAGGACAATAAAATTGAAGAAGTCAAAACAATTTTATATTATCTAGGAGAAATGGTTACAGAAGAATTAATGGACCAATTTCTTGATGAGATGTGTGATAAGGAAGAACTAGTCCTTCAGAGAGAACTCCTTATTGAAGGAATCATGTTAGAAGAGATGCATAAGATAGGGTGGAAGAGATGTTAATAGGACTAAAAGACAAGGAAACTCAAGATTCAAATTCTCTAGGGATTTGCCTCTATAAGGAGAGTCAGAGCTCTCCGGACTGTGAAAAAAGATCAAAGAAAAGAGGGAGAAAATCTAATGCGGAATTGAGAGAGCAAGTTGGTGAGGTTGTAGGGAAGGTAAAAATTACATCACTTCTTAATGCTGGGAAGGGGAAGATCCTTCCCATGGAGCCATGAATATCCTTACTTGGAATGTTAGGGGCATGAATGCCCCTAACAAGCGGTGTTTAATCAAATGCTGCATAAATACCTATAATCCAGAAATTATTTTAATTCAGGAAACAAAAATGGATGATGATGAAATTCTAAACTTTAAAAGGAAATTAGGGATTAGAGATCATGTATCCTCACCAGCAACAGAGCATCTGGTGGCCTGGCCATCATTTGGGATCCATGGTGCCTTTCAATTGACATCACAGAGAAGAAACAATATTGGATGAGTGCTTTGGTTAGAAATTTTAGAAATAATTTAAATTTTAACATTATTAATGTATACGGGCCAATCCAAAATAGGGATAAGTTACAAGTTTGGCAGGAAATAGGATCCTTCCTCAATAGTAGCCTGGACACACTATGGATTCTAGGAGGAGACTTTAATGTCATAACTAAAGAATCATAGAAAAAAGGGGGAACTTGCTCTCTCCCCATAGCTGCTAAGGACTTCTCCAAATGGATAGATAAGGTCTCCTTATTATAAGTCACTATAGAGGACAATGCCTTTACATGGAGTAATATAAGACAAGGCTTTTGTAACATTGCAAAAAAATTAGATAGATTCTTCCTTAAAGGAAGCCTGATTAATACCAATCACTCCTTTGAGGCCAAGATCCTCCCTGTCTTGGGATCTAATCATTATCCAATGCAGTTAAACATCCTTACGGATGTAAAGCCAAAAAATACCCTTTTAAATTTGAACAAGCTTGGCTTAGAGACCTAGATATTATGAATTTAATTGAACAATGGTGGACCAAACCCAACTTTACGGGTTCCAAAATGTTCATAGTTGTAAATAAGCTCAAATGGATAAAAAGGAAACTTTTAGAATGGAATGAAAATAAATTTGGCAATATCTTTGATTTGAAACTGAAATTAGAAAAGGAACTAAAAGACATAAATTCTCAAGTTATCCAAAGAGGAATGGATGATGATTGATATCAAAAAGAAAAGAAACTACTCTTGGAATATGAAGAAATTATAGCAAGAGAGGAAATTTATTGGAAATAGAAATATAGAGAAACTTGGTTGGAAGCAGGTGACAGAAACACACAAAAAAATTTATAATAGCACTAAGCAGAGGAGGAATATAAACAGAATTACATATATCAAGGATGAAAAGGGAAACACAATAAATGACCCAAAAGAAATTGCTAATGAAATAGTTTGATACTTTAACAACATCCTTAATAACTTGGAATATTCTGGTAGGAACAACCAAATAGATTTTCTTAAAAAAATTCCCAAAGTCATAACTAAACTTCACAATAAATCCTTAATAGAGAAATTTACTTTAGAAGAGGTCAAAAGCGCTCTCATGCAGATGCATCTAGATAAATCATTGGGCCCAGATGGCTTCTCTATTGTCTTTTTTCAAAAATGTTGGCATTTCATTGGGGAGGAGATAATGGAAGCATTAGAAGGCATTAGAAACTCAGGGAAGATGTTGAAATAAGTAAACAATACCTTCATAGCCCTCATCCCCAAAAAAGAAAAACCAGTTAGTCTCAATGACTTTAGACCTATTGCACTATGCAACACCTTATATAAACTCTTAACCAAAACCTTATCCATTAGGCTTGAAAAACTCCTCCCCCTACTCATAAGTGAGGAACAAACTTAGTTTGTCCCAAGAAGATCTATTTTTGATGGAGTAATCATTGCTCAGGAAGCCATTCACTCAGTACAAAAAATAAGGACCCAAGCATGCTCATCAAGTTAGACATTAAGAAGGCATATGGCAAGGTGGACTAGAGATTCTTATGTAAATGCTTGGAAGCTTTTGGATTTTCTAAAAGCTGGATCAACCTAATTTTTGAATGAATATCCATGCCGTCAATATATGTTTTAGTTAATGGAACTCTCGAGGGTTTTTTTAGCATTTCCAAGGGTTTAAGATAGGGAGATCTCATCTCTCCTTTTTTATTTATCATTATGGTTGAAGCCTTAGGAAGGACTATTAATAAGGAACAAGAGAAAGGTACTATTGAAGGCATAGCCATCACATCAAAAATAAATCCGACAACTCATTAGCACTTTGTTGATGATACTTTGCTATATGGGGCTAGTAAAAGAAAAGAGGCAAGATCCTTTAAAAGAATCTTGGATTCTTATACCAAAGCATCTGACAGGAAATTAACCCGAAAAAATATGAAATCTTTTTCTTTAACACAAATAAAGGAGTAGAACGGGATATCTGTCAAATTCTCAATTTTAAGCAGGGAAAGCTTCCCTGCAGATACTTGGGCCTCCCACTGGTAAAGGACAACAGAACCACTGACATTTGGAACCCTTTGATTAAGAAGATAAAAAACAAGATGAATTCTTGGAAAGGTAAATGGTTATCCTCAGCTGGAAGAGCAACCATGGTGAGGTCTGTGTTGGTAGCCATGCCAACCTATCAATTACCATGCATTCATCTCCCATCTACTAAAAAGTCAAAGATTAACAAACACTTGAGAACTTTTTTTTGGAAAGGTAGTGGGGACAAGAAAAAAATCCCCCTGATCTCATGGGAAAAGGTTTGCAAACCGAAAGATGAAGGTGGAGTAGGTCTCAAAAATCTAGAAGATTAAGGGAAAGCTCTAGGAGCAAAATTAGTTTGGTGACTAATTAGGAACCCATAGGCTAAGTGGGCCAAGATTCTCATAAGAAAATATCTCAAAGATAATTCCCCCATTAAAATTTTCAGAGAAATTAATCCTTTGAGGGGATCCAGAATACATAATTTTTTGCTAGAATGCAGGCATATCATTATAAACAAACTAACTTGGAACCCAGGTTCAGGTAAAGAGATCCTTTTTTGGATAGATTCTTGGGGAGGATATGAAGTCTTACATAAAAATCTTAATATTTCATCACTAAAAAACTTCTTATAATCAAGTATTGGGATCTTTCTCAAAGATTATATAGTTTATAATGGAGACGAATGGGTATAGAAATCCTTCAAAGATATAGGTTTATCTTTAGCAGAGGAGAATTTATTAACAGAAACCCTTAATAAAAGAAAGATCTTTCTAAATAACACCGAGG
Organism: Chamaecyparis obtusa; assembly: GCA_027943335.1. Lineage (NCBI taxonomy): Eukaryota > Viridiplantae > Streptophyta > Pinopsida > Cupressales > Cupressaceae > Chamaecyparis > Chamaecyparis obtusa. The sequence goes on from BSBK01007942.1 coordinate 1,391,266, forward strand.
ATACTTTAGTATGGGATGGATCAAAAAATAGAGAATATAACACAAAAGACAGATATGCTCTTATCAACAAAATCCATGAGACCTAAGACTGTAATTCCAATCAACCTATACTGGAACAAAAGTTATCTCCCCAAAGCTGGTTTTTGCTCATGGCTTGCCCTCAATTACATACTCCTAACTGCAGATAGATTTAAGAAGCTAGGCTTCTCAGGTCCTAGTAGATGCCCTCTTTGTGAAAATAGTGAATAAGATACTGATCATTTATTTGTAAACTCTCCCTTCTCAAACCAATGTTGGAAATGGCTCGTAGGAGACTTGGGTTGCTCATCAGCATCCCCTTTTTCCCTTCTTGAGATGCTCCAAGCTTGGCCAATCATCAAAAGATACAGTATTTATGCTAACCTTTGGACCTCCACCCCCTCTATTTTAATCTAGGAAATTTGGAAAGAGAGAAATACAAGAATTTTCAAGGATGAGAAATTGGACTGGAGGCAATTATGTAATAAGATAGAAGCATCCATTATAGAAAATATGAATGGAAAAATATCTAGAATACAAAAATCAGATCTACATATGATTCATTGGGATGAAAATACTCCCTCCCTTTATTAGTTCAGGGGATAAAGGGATGACATCAAAAAGGATGGCCTGTAAATGGCGCCCTCCAGAGGAGGGATGGTTTCAAACTCAATTTTGATGGAGCATCTAGGGGTAATCCAGGGGTAGCAGGCATAGGTTGTTGTATTCATGACCAGGATGGTCTAAAAATTGCTTCCTTGGCTGCCCCTATAGGAAATGAAACTAATAATTGGGCAGAATTATCAACATTAATTAAAGGTCTAAAAAAGGGTATCTCCCTGGGACTACAACTTTTGGAAATAGAAGGCAACTCAGAAATCATTATTAACGCTTTAAGAAAAGGATCTACCCCCAATTGGAAACTGAATTCCTTCCTCTCCCAAGCCTTAAATCAGTGTAAATCCTTTAAACAAATTACCTTCAACCATATCTATCGGAAGGCAACAGAAGAGCAGACGAACTTGCAAACATGGGGAGCAGATGGCATAACACTTCATTAAAGCTAATCTATTAAGGGCTATCAATGTATCTTCCCACCCATTATCTTAAGATATGACTTAAACATCCCTTCAGCAAATGACTAATAATATTCAGAAACTCCCAAAGGCATAGATTATAAACTTGGTAAAAACATCGATAATATCTAATATCAGCCT
>BSBK01007943.1:0-115000 GCA_027943335.1 Chamaecyparis obtusa
ATGTACCTCTTTACATTATGCTTCCCAATAGTTATAATATATATAAAATGCATCGCATAAGGAAGATTGTTCACAATCGGTTTGCCAAGATGAGAAGAATAGAGGAAAGAGAAGAATGAAGTTTTACGTATGATGAAGGTGTTTAAGGCAGACGTGAATTCTGTAGGATGAAGATAAAAATAATATTTCCAAAGAGGAGTGCAACCAAGAAAGTGGAAGGCAAGAAAACCATGAAAGTGCAAGGAAATAATATTTGAAGACTTGAAGGCATGATGTGCCTGTTAGAAATAGGGAATACTGAGAGGGGGGGGTGAATCAGTATTCCACAAATGTTAAATTTTTCCCAATTATGTATATAACAGATTATCTTTACAAATACATAACATAAGAAGCTAAATAACATGCATAAAACTAAAGAACTCATAACACATTATTTGTTCTTGTGGAAACCCTGGCCAAGGGAGAACCCTGGTGGGGATGGTACCCAAAAAGATCCACTAATCAAAAATATCTTGTTAAGGATGTTGACCTTGTTAGGAGTCTATTACAATCATATAGTGTACTAGTCCTGATTAAGGGACTATAGGCCTTGTTAGAAGCCTCAACCCTGTTAGAAGTTGTCAATACAAAATCTTATTACCAGATGAGGCCACTACCCAAACAAGTAATGTACAATATATATACTGATTACAAAAAATGGGTCAAGGTACATAACCTTATACTGCTTGCATTAATATCTTTTCGCTAATATCATACTTCGCATCATATCATTACAATTATAGTTCATTTCCATTCTCTACTTCTTCACAATTACATTTATACAAGTTATTAAGGCTAATAACTTTACATGGTCGGCTGCCATATTAAAAAATGACTTTATCCAAGGGTTAACATCTAGGATGTCATCCCTTTATATTTTTAAGACATGATTTTGATAAAAAAAAAAAATCCCTTAACTCTTTACCAATTCTGCCTTCATATTTTGTCATGTCGGCTTCACACTGTCTTCGATAAAATTGACATAACTCTTTTCGTACATGTCGTACTAACTTGTGCTCTGAGATGGGTGTCCAATAGACATCATAGAGTTTATATTCAAGTCAGAAGAACTAAACTTACCCTAGTCAATGTCACAAACAAAAACTATGTCCGAGTGCACTGGTGAAAACACTGTCTTACACTTAGACAAATTTGCAATGCGCTCTGCTATACTTCTCTCTGACTTGTGTACTTTTCATGTGGATCATATGTTTCCATAATGACAAAATCTATGTACTTAACTCAGCCACATTTCCAACAATCTCCCCCTTTGTCATTGGTGGCAACATATGAGAAAATTGGCTAAGTGTACAAATTTGAAATCTCAAAATTGTGGCCATAGGTATAAGATATATATACTATCCTTCTAACTCCTCAAAAAATCTTATCTCTAATACAATACTCCCCTTAAGAGTATCAATCCTTATTATATATATATCAATTTTCTGCTCTATAGCTCTCCCCCTTTGACAACAATGACAAAATAAAGTAGGGAGGGTTACAAAAATGTGTCACAAAAGAGATTATACCTTAGTTCCTTATTGAAAAGTTAGTAGGCTTGCAACACAATCTGTGAAATCAACTTTCATTGCTTCTATCTCATTCTCCCATGATTTCTTAATGGAATCTACCACATTGAGTAAAGTGCTCAGTCCATAAGCTACTATTTGGCATGCTTGAAGGTTTTCAAAGTTAAATTTCTTAAAAGATGTCTTCGCTACAAGACATTCTTCCAATTGCTCTTCAATAATGTTTAACTTCATAGAAGTATGTGTTGGATCTTTTCCTTGCAAGAACAAACTTGAATCAAATACGTGGGCTTGGATCTCAGGTTAGGCACTCAAGTTTGACAAGGAAATAGTCCAATTGATGAGGATTAATAGGAATCCTCCTTCTTTGAGCTCCACATCACTCAGGAAGGTATTGCTTTATCTGCACACTCATGAAATCCTTTTGGTGAATAAAAAGGTCTGTAGATAGATTATTGTGGAATAGTCTTCAAACTCTTCTAGGTATCTTGTACCTCAATGAAAAAATTTCTTATGCAACAACCCTACTTGCATAGAATGAGTTTTAAAGACTAGAGTGAACCTCCTATTACCACTACAACATGAAAGGGAAAGATATTTGAATGATTTTGATGTTGGGTTGAAAGGATCCCTGAGATACCCCAAGTCTCTCATAGACCAGTGCCTTATCCAATGGGTCGTAGAGTCAAATACCTCACTGTAATAGAGAGCTTATGAAACAAGAAGACAATACATTCAAATATGATGATGCCTTACATCAACCATACACCATTGATCAGACCATACATTATCAAACCACCTATGTACCCAAATGTGTTATCACCCATCTAAAGGATTTTAACCCTCCCCTTAGAAGAGACCTATAAACAAGCAATACATAACCAACATCCATAGGAAGACAAGCATGAGACACCCTTGGTATCCCAACCCATACACATCTGAAAACCAATCTTGAACTTAGTTTTCTCTGCGAAGACAAATCTATTGTAGACACTGACTGGAAATGCAAACAGAAAAACTATAACACCCTTGATGCTATAATCAATAAGCTCAGGATTCAAATGGAGACAATTTGACAATAGTAGAAAGATATTGAAATTTCATTCATGAGACAAGTTGTTACAATTGTATTATATTGTCAGAACCAGCATAGGAAGAAAGAACACTCTATATGTAGAGAAGAAGGAGAAATATCTACAGGAAAAGGACCCTTCACTTGGAACCAATTCTCCTCCAAAATTGTAGAAGAAGGAATGAAATCCCTACAAAGTCAAAACTTTAACTATTTATACCCCTAGTCATCTTGGAACCCAAAACAGGTTGCAACAAGCTACAGATGACTAGGGTTAGGGTTTTCACAGACCCAACCAACTGAAACAATCACAAATTTATTACAGTGATGGAAACCTAGGTGATCAGATCCAAGAATGATCTTCATTCATGATAAAAATCTTAGAGTACTACAGGAAGATCATAAATTCACCATGTAAATCAAACTGATCAACCAACTATAAATCACCTCAAGCCATTCTTCTCATGGTACAGATCCCTACAAACACTCATTGAACACCCTAGACCACATTGCAGCAACAAATGCCACCAAACAAATCAAATCCATCTAAAGAAGCAATTAAAACTAGTCCTTTCTATCGCTGCAGACCCTCTTAGAAATTCAAATTTGAATTACAACTGTCACTTTATGGCACCTAGAAGAAATCAGTGGTCCACATTTGAAATTAGGTCAACTTTAAGTTGTAAGCATCTGATCCTTCCCTTTCCTGGGCATCATGTTCTATCTTTATAAAAATTTGGCGAATACGCGACCATGGGAAGTCTCCAAGTCGCCAAACCCTTTTCCCTAACCCATGTAAGATCTAGCGACCATGCGAATGAATTACTAGCTAATTCTCATAATATTTTCCTAACCTCAGGTTAAATCTCACGAACATGAGAAAATAATGTTCACCAGGTCGCTGAATAAACCATTGACCCATGCATAGGAATCCTGATTTACATTTGGTGAACACATGAATACACATGAAGAACTGACCTCATTAGTTATCTAGCAAACTAGAGACCAAAGGCCATTCTCACATTCACTGAATGCTTTAGTTGACTACCACTTTATCTATAGATCATGCGAACGCCCTATTCGCCCATTCACCAAGGAAATTGGAACATCGCCAAATCATTCCAAGAATAAGAAAACAAGAAGAAACTTTGTCGGGCCGCTAACCTTTATCAGAACTGCCAAACCTCAAACTCAGACCCACCTACGCCACATGTCATTACATCACTTACTGCAACTGCCTGGTCATCTCTGCCACAGGACCCACATGATACAAGCCTTTGAATGAACAGTCGGTGTAAGATCACATAGCTTTGACATCTTCCATGAGAACTTATGCCAGTCGTAGATCTTGTCCCTATCACACATCTCTCCAACAATGGCCCCACTCTTCATATGAATATCACCCACCTCAGATCCTTCTGACAAATCCCAGTCATCATCCATGTCAGCCAATCAGAACTTAACACATCAGCGGTGAATCGGCAGGTGGTCCCATTGTCTCGGTCAAGCATTTAATCTTCATACCATTTAGTGAATACATGACTGCAAAGGTTCTCCAAGTCACTGAAAGCTTTACACCATCACCAAATCATTTAGCAAATGTGAGAACATTGTTCACCAAATTGCCAAAACATATAGAGAATTGCCAATTTATTATGCGAACCAGCAAACAAGATAGGAATTTATCAGCACAGCTAAATATTTTTATCCAGACTACTAAAAGCACTGAGAAAATCAATTAGGCCCACACAAGAAAATCGACAGCTATCTGATAATCTCATACCTCTGACACACTCTATGCGAAATTACGTTGTTCATCGATCCTCTGACATGTCAGGACCCACTAAGCTTCGAAAAATCAAGTCCCACTGACAAAATCTGACTCATCCTCTCGTGGACCAACCACAGCTTGCCATATTAGTACACCTAGCGACGGATCTGCCCAGCTTTCCCACTTCTAAAAAAGGTGAAATCGATAGCTAGCATAACTTTGCAAGCCTCTAACAAATTCCATGAGAACATATGCCTATCGTTGATCCTTTGACAACATAGGACCCACCCTGCTGCAAAGAGTCAACATAAAATGTTAGTTGCATGATCGCATAGCATGGAGATAGCCTATGCGACCATGTGACAAACTGCTAGATTTCAACCTGCGAGCTGCCTTTAAACCATAGTCCCACCTGGTACACCTGTCAAGGATCCATTTGCTAAAAACTACCTCATCACCAGTGACATGACTCACCTGCAAACGAACCCATCGACATCTAATCAAACGGTGGGTGCTTGGTCGCATGAGGTAAGAATATTCCATGCAATCACACACCAACCGTCGATCTAACTTTACTATGCCACTCAAAGAATCCAGCCCCACTGAAAAACTACCACTATATTACCTCGTGGACCAATAAAAACCAATCAAGTCAATAACACCTGGTAAACGGTCCCACTGAGACAACCAAGAAAGATTTGAAATCAATGGATGCCGCATGATCGTAAGAGACTAGAATATTCCACATGATCATGCAATAAGCACATGATCCTCAAGTGACTGACAACCTAACCCCATGAGGGCTCGGTGATGCCACTTCATTAAATCATTCAGCCAGTGAGGAACTGCCAACTATGCCTAGGTGTCACCCTGGACCCACAACTTGAAACGCCATGCCGCAAAGAGAAGATCAATGATAGTCATGATTTCATGTAGGTTTGACAAGTCCCTTGCACCTTAGTGACAACCGTTGAATCAAGATGGTGTCAGAGACCGGGCCCAGGGAAGTATGCAAAGCCAAAACATAGGAAATATTTAACGCTGGACTTAGGAAATATTAAAGAACCATTGGGCCTATAGTCACATGATCACATAGCAAGCAAAAGGCCTATGTGACAATGTGAAGAGGCCATGAACCTTAGGAAAGATTAACACTGGGGGAACACTTAGACTTAGGGAAACATAAACATTAGTCACATGATCGCATAGACCGAAAATGGTCTATGTGATCATGTGACAAGCTGTTTAAACATGCAAAGCAGTCAATGAAATTTAGCACATGCATTTTAAAAACTTAAGTGACCCAAAAAGGTAATGTTTAAATAGAACAGGGCCAGGGTAAAACAAAGGGTTTATTTGTAGGCAACGACTAGATATTCAAATTTTTGCAAGGTTTCAAGGGTTTGAGACACGAAAAACAACTGCATAGGCTAGAAGGAAAGGGCTAAAGCCATGAAAATTTTTCAAGGTTCTAATAGTATGTTCTCTCAAAAGAGTGAATCTTCTCATTTTTCTATCTCTCTCATCTTGCAAATTTATAATTTCATCATACAATTTCTGAATTTTCTTCTCAACATCACATACCTTCACATTTGGGCTAGAAAGAAGGTTAGATTCATTGTGAATTTCTGCTTCTTTCAACTTTATCTTCTGATCTTCTTCTGCTATTAAGGTCTCCGATTTTGTACATTGTATGTACAATGAATTTCTTGTTTCCAAACTCTTTCTCAAATTCTTAATACAAATATCAAGATTTATAATATCATTTCTGATATTCTAACTGATGTTCAATAGCATTCCAACTTCATAAGCTGCTTGAGCTCTCACTTTTGCAATATCAGACAGGTTAGTGAATTCATTGTCAAAAGTGCTCTTTACCTTCTTAGCTTTCTCCAAGGGGTCTGCTTCTACAATCTATGTAGTTATAATCCTTTGTAACTTCTCAGTTAATTCCTTCAGACTTCCTTCAAGATTTTTCACTTTCTTATTCTTGCCAATGATTTTATTTAGAGATGTGATCAATTCCAACTGATCAACATCATCAACTTTCTTTCCTAAATCCTCAAACAAAGATCCAATTTTATTCTTTCCAGCCTTAGGAGTAAGACTCATCTCTTATTTGGTGGGAATGGGTGCTTGAATCTCTATTACTTTAGGTCCTTCACTGATAGGTTAGGTCTACTCTACTTCTGTAGTTCTATCCAGTTCATCAAGAGCCGAATTGTCAACAATGTTCTCTAAATTTTTGAATACATTGTCATTAGTATCCAAGGTCACCTTTGTACCTTCTATATTCATTATTTCATCTTTAATGTTAATAGCTAGAGGAGAGGGAATATCCTCTTTTTCTGCTTGCTCTGCTGCAACTGATGGTTCTCCAACAATTTCTGCTATAACCTTGACGATTGCCTGCTCTATCTCAGAGTTTATTTCTTCATATCTGCCTCCCATAATCAAAATGATTCTCCTTTTGGTTCTAAAATGGGTGCTTAAGGCTTTCAAGATTTTCTTCATGTGTTCATCATCTCTTACCTCACAAATCTTTCTCACAAGATTTTCTCTGATAGATTTGTCTTCCTCAATTGCTCGCTGCTTCCTTTTTACAAGTTTGTTGTACAAATCATCAGATATTTGACCTTGAATTGAATCAAACTTCCTATTTTACAGAATCATATGCTTCACAATAGCATTCTCTAGATTAATTCTATCTGAATAATCATAAAGATTATAGTACTTGTTCATTCTAGTAAAGTCTCCATCCTCAATGATCTGCTCATTAAGCTTTTCAACTTTGGGTTTCCAAGCTTTTTTTTTGATAGTAGTATCATCATCTTTTATTTTTGCAACCTTTCTAGGGATTGGTGGCACCACAGTTTTCTGCCTCTTACCAAGTCTAGTAGCAATTTCCTTTATTCTCTTGCTAGGTGTGGAGGAAGTGGATCCAGTAGGTCTACTTGCTACTTGATCTTTCTCTGGTTCCTCTACTTTCACCTTGACTTGTGTAGCTTCTTGTTGTCCTAAACTTGATGACAAGGGTGGAGTTGTCAAAACTTCACTCTCTCTGATTGTTTTTGTTGTTGTCTGATAAGCCACTAAAAACTCACGCTCTATCATTCCTATGTCTTTCAATATTTTCTTTATAGTCCTCTCAACTCTCTTCTTAGACTACTTCTCTTCAATTATAGATTTTGCAAAGTTGAAGTTCTCTTCAAAAGTTCCAAATCTATTACAATGAGTGTCCAGCTTACACTTAAGTAACCTGTTGATATATTCTTCAGCTTCTACCTCAGATATCTCATAGCTAAGAGGGTCTATGAACTCTATTCTAGGCTCCACTACTTCAATATAGGTAAAGTCAGTGTCAACCATAAAACATATATTATCTTTATACTTCTCCATAAGAGATTGTGGAATCCTTGATCTGCTAGTTACCAAGTTTTGAAATGTCTTCATCACTAACATAGCACTCTCATTCACTTTGTCAATAACATGTCTCATGTATACTTTATTGATTCTTTCCATAGTGGTTTGTCCATCATTCCAATCATTTGAAATGGTGTAAGGAAATCTTCTCAATAAGTGGAAAAACATATATGTGATTAAGGATGGGAACCTAAACTGTGCATACTTAGTTTTTTTAATCTTTTCCAAATTTTCAAACAACTGAATTCTTAGAATTTCACACATATCAACTGGTACTTTGTCAGCACACATCAAGTAAGCTATGTGTACCATTCCAGCTGCCATCTCATCTTCTCTTGAATTAGCACAAAACTTAGGTTGAACCTGTGTTGTCCATGACTATTTTCCTCATGTTCTTCTCATTTAAAGGAATAGTACCAACTTTAGATAATCTAGTGGCTTCATGAATCAAGTTAGCTATAATGTCTATTACTCTATCCTCTAGCCTAAACTTTCCATTATGAATTCTGCTCAAAATAATCTTAGTGCATTCTTCATTGTCAAACTCATATTGCAATGCATACTTAATGATTTCATTGTATTTCAAATGATCATATCCTTGCTTTAGTGACATATCCTAGTTGTAAATCTTCTGATACTCATTGGTAAAATCACTATCACTAATGGTTTCTAACTTGCATCCAAGATAACTTCTCACATTCTCCAAATGCAAAACTCTGTCTGGTATGGATGATAATGCTAACCTAGGATCTTCTTCCAAGGGTTCTACCAGTTCCCTCTTCATTGTAGGTCTATTTTTGTCTCTAACATTGTGAATTAAAGATACTGTTAGCCCCTGCAAAAAAAAATTCATGGCTTTAGCATTTTTCTTTCGGTCTTTGCAACTTTTTCTATGCCTCTAGCCTCAAACCCTTGTAAAATATTCAAATATCTAGCCGTTAGTTGAAAAACCCTAAGTCTACATTGGCCTCATTCTAATTTTAAGTTACTTCTTTAGGCCACTTAAGTTCCTTTTATGACATGTGCATTTTTCATTTCTTAGTTAGTCACAAGCTCTCTAAGTCTTTGGCGGTCATGTCTTTTTATTTTGTGACCTGGCGAACCAGTGTTCGCGTAAGATCTCAATGCCTGGCGGTTATCAAAAATCTTTATGCGACCCGGTGAGCAGTCTACTTTTCCCTCAGTCACTTATTCGCAAAATGTTGGGCCCTATTTTAAGTGGTGAAACATGTGGGCCGACTGTCAGATTTGTGCTGACGTGTCATGCAATTATTGGTTGCCGAAGGTGACTTGTATCCTATCAGCGGGCCCCGGCTTTTAGTTCATCTTAATCCAACAGTTGGTGTAAGCTTGCATGAGATGTGTTAGAGGTTTGCGATCTTACGCCAGCTATTGATTTTTGTTTATGACATAGCACTTTAGAAAGGTGGGTCCAATGCCACATAAGATCAAATGGCATTATCTCATTGGCTAAAAGAACCATTGATGTGGCAGAGTTGTCAGAGCGTCCTTTGAATGAAGAAATTTTTGCATGTCCACTTGCCAGATTTTGCAACGTGGTGGCCCCTAATTTGTCAAGAATTTTTACTCAGTAGAGTGGGGTCAGGTTTTATGTCATCAGCAACAGATTCTAGATCGATGGTTGGCGTATAAGTGCATAGAATCTTTTAAGCCTTTTAGATCATGCGCCAGCTGTTCGATTATCCAAATGTTCATGTCAGAATAAAGGTGGGTCTAAAACAACACATAGGCATAGTTGGTAGCTTTTGATTGGTCCACATGTTGTTGACTTGGCCCTTGTTAGTGGGACCTGGATTTCCATCTTGTCAAAGGGTCCTGACATCTATAGAGAATCAATGATGGGTGTAAGTTCTCATGGGTTATGTCAGAGCTATGCGATCTTACACCGACTGTCGATCTTACTTTTCCTCAGGCGACTGACGTAGGTGGGTCCATTTCCCAATTTTTGCTGACTCGGTCATGTTTTATTGGTTAACATGGAAATGATGTGGATTCTTGTCAGTGGGGCCAGATTCTTCAAGCGGCAAAGGGAAGAGATCGATGGCAGGCATATAATCGGATGGAATCTTTTAACTCATGAGGGCATGAGAATGGTCATCAATTTGGAATCAGAATCTCAGTGACACAGAGTTATTTGTGGGTCCTATGTTAGTGGTGACTAGGTAGTATGCGGTGAATGACATGATAACAAGTGGCATAAAGTGGGCCCAGGTGGGGGTCTAAATGCCTAGCGGTCCTAATAAGAAGGTTAGCAGCCTGACAAATTTTAAAGGTGATCACTCATTTGTGAAGAGAAATGGAGGTGCTCCAAATCAACTAGCGATTCAGTAAGGGAGTGTCATGCAATCACTAAAAAATTTAGCGGCGGGATAAACTATTCTGTGAATGGCCGATAAGTCTTTAGTCGCCAGTTCGCTAAGTGAAGGACCGGGGTTAGTAAGTTTCCTTCATTCGCTAAGTCATAGGGTTAAGCTTTGTCGTGAATAAGGAAATTCTTTGTTGCGTGTTCACTAAGGGTTAACTTGAGGATAGCAGTTGAGTTAAAGACATAAAGCCCACAAAATAAAGGGATCTGATGGTCATGTTTTAAAGATAGTCCAGATTGAAATGTAGACTGTCGATACACTGTTGGCACCATGGAAGTGACCTTTATTACCAGGTTTTGAATTTTTTAAAGGGTTTTAGCGACAAGAAGGATTGGAATTCAATTTTTAAGCGGCTGGAGTTGGTGGAAGATAGCTTTCAAGCTGTTGCAGAGTGGTCCAGGGAGTGCCATGATTGATTTGCAGAAATTTTATGCCATAAAGGAATGGGTAAAAGTGCTCAAGGCATGTTGTAGATAGGTGATTAGACTGATTGGCATGGTATATTGATGGTCCTTGGTACATTTCTCAATTTTTTTTCATGAATGAGGATCATTTATGGATCTGATCATCTGGGTTTTCATCCAATGTAATAAATTTTTGACTATTTCAGTTGGCTTAGTGGGTGAAACCCTAACCCTAATTGTCTGAAGCTTGATGCACCCTGATTTTGGGATTTCAAGGCAGCTAGTGATATATATTGTGGTATTTTTGACTTAGATAGGGTTCCATAATTTTTGGTGTTCCAATATTTTTGTCCTAGGTTGTTGATGGTATTATACTGAACAAGGAGGGGCTGGATTGTGGGTCTCTTTCCTTAGCATTTTGTTGTCTTGATGATCTATTGATTTTGCAGATTTTAATGAGAATACAAGTGGATTCCAATCTCATATTTGTGTGTGTCTTCTTATTTTGTTCTTGGGCTCATATATGTTAATTTCACAAAGTGGGTTAGCATATGGTAAACAAAGAGTATTTTGAGATTATCTTTGAGTTCCTAACAAAGTTAGGATTAAAGCCTTTGAGGTAGTTTCAGTGAGTTCATGGCTAGGTGAGAATTTGATGTCCTGATATGTGAGGGAGAAGGATAATAGGCAAAGCACTTATCTTGAATTCAAGTGTGTTTGAGTTAGGGTTCGCATTTGATATATGTGGTTGACTGACTGTATGCCCTAGTTAAGGCACTGGTCCATCCTCTAGAAGTAGTCTATCATCAGCAATCACACATAAAATCAATGATAAAATCTTTAATCAGTTTATAAGGGGTATAATTGTATTACTTTTTTGTGATTCCTTTCAAGAAGTGCATCAAAGGTACACCCGCCTAAGTTTTTAGACTCAAAGTGTAGGAGGATCTCTTTGATCCTTGTCAATTGGCCCTCTTCCTTGTAGACTTTGGAGTAGTGATAGAGTCAAAGTATCATTAAAGTTATCCATCAAAGTATAAATCTACAAGTTGAAGATCAAAGGGAAACACCAACAAAATGGTGACTCTACTGGGGAGAACAACAAGGAAGAATTACATTTGTTAAAATCTCTGGTTGGAGTTATATTGTAAAGTCAAAATATTATTGACCAGATTGATTTGCCTAGCTGAGTCACCAATACAATGGTGACTCTATTGGGGAGAGTCTAGAGATAGAAATTGATATAACACTCTTATGTTTCTCCTACTATATTCAGTTGTTTTCTTGTGAGCTTAAAGATTTCCCATTTTAGTGGGTGGTGACTCAAAGGTTAGAACCAGTGTATAAAGATTAAAATTATGGATAAAAGAAGGAATACTAGGTCTTTTGTCAAGAAGAATCCAGAGTTTACTTTGGAATAGTTACCTAGATCAGAGAGGAAAAGTTGGATCAGGAGAAATGAAGAATCTACTAGTGCTCCTATGAGAGAGCAACATAATGTTAGAAATAGAGCACCACAAGCATCTTCAAGTGAGGAAGATTCACAAGATAGATTTTCTAGATCAGATGGTGGTCACTCTGAAGATAAATTTTATGATACCCCAGATGCTGTATTTCAAGATAAGGGTTCATTACCTGTAGGTCAGGATGAACAAGATAGAGAGGTGGGTTTTGAGATTGATTTAGATCTTGATGAGGATAATTTCAGAAGGGAACCCATGAGACCGAGGCAAGTGCATTTCCCATATCGGCATCCTACTAATATGGAAGTGTCATCAAGCTCTGAAGACAACATGATAGATCCACATGACCTAAATGCACTTAAGTTGTAATTAGCAGAGCAGGATGCCATATATAAAATATTACAAAAGGAGAGAGAGGCTGAAAAGGTAAATGCTCTAATGGAAAGGCAGTCTCTTTTAAGAAAAATAAATGAGATGAAGGAGAGAAACAAAGTTCTTGTTTCTGCTCCTAAAACTTTGCAACATGATGTTTTTGGTGATCTTGAAGCTTTGAGAAGTGAGTAGGAACATTTGCTCCAAGATCATGAGTTTGATGAAGAAGGCCATGTCATTAGACAGGTTCAAGGTTACACTCCTTTGCCTAAAGATAAATATGGACATGTGATCACCAGGCCTGCTATTGTTATAGAAGAAAAGGGAAACACCAATAGATACATCCATGATTTCTTCTAATTTTTTATACCGATTCAAAGATCTATCAAGAAAAATACCCCAAATTCATGATTTTAGGGCTTGCATAGATTCAGCGCTCAAATCTTTCACCAAATTGTTGCAAAATGCTTTCAATCACTTCTCTTTGCTCTCCTAAACACTTGTATTCACTTTGATGATCAAATAATACTGATTATAACCTTTTATTAATTCAATCTCACTTAGATCTGACATCACATTCAATTCTTTTGCCGCTTCTTTCCAAAAAGTTGTTTCTTTTAACCTACAAAACTTAAAACTTCTTGCGATCTCACAAAAAATAATATTTTTCTTTGCACTCTTAACCATAGCATTAGTACATCATAAACTATCTTGCATTAACTGCGCAAGACTTAATTCATCATAAATCTACTTCTACACTAATTCTAAGTTCCTAATCTATTGTAATTTACATAAATTAAGTGCTTTGAGATAGGTCAAGTAAGGATTCATTCTTACCACTTGATACTTCACCTTTCTGATTACCTTCAATGTTGAATATGTCTCCTTGATTTGTGCCTTTAACAAACTTCACGTCATCTGTATTGCTATAGCATCCTTTCTGTCTATTACTCGCATCTTCATTTCTTCTTGCATGACTTCTAGGGTTAGGATTAGGATGAAAAACTCCATTGTTCATTCTGCAAAACTTTCTTGTATGTCCAATCTTGTTGCATATCTAACAAACAATTCCATTTTTCCCATATCTTGATCCAGGTGAATTGATCTATGATCTGCATTTTCTACCAACGTGTCTAGCTTTGTTGCATCTATAACATATTACTCCATTTCTTCTATTCATATCTTCAGTAGGTCTCTTATCTGCATTGTTAGTACTCCTAAACATTCTACTATTATTGTTATTCTCAATAAATTTAGGTTTTCTACATTCAATAGCTCTATGTCCAAATCCATGACAATTATAACAATAACCTTTAAGGGGTTTAAATTGCTTACCTGTACAATCTCTCTTCATATGACCAATAGTGTTACAAGTAAAACATCTACCTTTTAATTCTCTTTGCATACCTTTGGGTGATTCTTCTTGTTTCGGTGATTCTTCTCCTTTAGGTGCATCTTTAAATTTGTTGATCTCATTAGACTTCTTTTCATCTATGCTTTCAGATATTTTCAGATCTGGTTCCTTGCTTTCATCATTTGCTTTAAGAGTGTTAAATCTAAGACTAGTCTTATCATAGAATGGTTTCTGAAAAGATGCTTGTTCATCAATCTTCTCACTAGTTGAATATAGCCTTTCAAGTTGTTGTTTGGATTGAGTCAATTCACCTTTCATAATTGTATTGTATTTCTCAAACTCATCATACTGCAAATTGACTTTCTCAAGTTCAAATGTTACTTTTCCAAGTTTAGATTTTAATCCTTCATTTTTAGTCTTTAGACTTTCATTCTCAGATTTCAGATTTTCTTCATTCTTGCCATTTCCATCTTTCAGAATAAGTTTCACGTTTTCTATCTTCAGTTCATGCTTAAGGATCTCGTTTTCTTTTTCTAAATTGTCATCATAATCTTCAATAAGAACTTTAGATTCCTTTTCAGATTTCAGATCTTCCAACTTGTTTTTCAGTTTCTCAATAAGGTTCTTTGCATCATCATATTTCATTTTCAGAGTGTCTCTTTCATTAGTAAGCATATCAATTTTTTCAAGAGCTTCTTCAAGATTCTTCTGTAGTTGATCCATATCCATAGAGACCTTACACAAACTGCTAGGCTTTCCTTGAATGATTCTTTTCCGAGTAACTAGGCTCTGATACCAATTGTTAGAAATAGGGAATACTGAGAGGGGGGGGGGGTGTGAATTAGTATTCCACAAACTTTAAATTTTGCGCAATTATGGATATAACAGATTATATTTACAAATGCATAACATAAGAAGCTAAACAACATGCATAAAATTAAAGAACTCATAACACATTATTTGTTCTCGAGGAAACCCTGGCCAAGGGAAAACCCCGGTGGGGATGGTACCCACAAAGATCCACAAATCAAAAATATCCTGTTAAGGATGTTGACCCTATTAGGAGTCTATTACAATCATATAGTGTATCAGTCCTAATTATGGGACTATAGGCCTTCTCAGAAGCCTCAACCCTGTTAGGAGTTGTTAATACAAAATCTAATTACCAGATGAGCCCACTACCCAAACAAGTAATGTACAATATATCTACTGACTACAAAAAATGGGTCAAGGTACATAACCTTATACTGCTTGCATCAATATATTTTCTCTGCTATCACACTTCGCATCATATCATTACAATTACAGTTCATTGTCATTCTCTACTTCTTCACAATTACATTTATACAAGTTATTAAGGCTAATTACTTTACATGGTCAGCTGCCATATTACAAAATAACTTTATCCAAGGGTTAACATCTAGGATTTCATCCCTTTATATTTTTAAGACATTATTTTGATAAGAAAAAGAATCCCTTAACTCTTTACCAATTCTGCAATCATATTCTATCCTATCGGCTTCACACTATCTTTGGTAAAACTGACATAACTCTTTCCGTACATGTCGTACTGACTTGTGCTCTAAGATGGGTGTCCAATAGACATCATAGAGTCTATGTTCAAGTGCACAAGCACTGAACTTACTCCAGTCAATGTCGCAAAAAAAAAACTATGTCCGGGTGCACTAGTGAAAACATTGTCTTACACTTAGACAAATTTGCAATGCGCTCTGCTCTACTTGCTCTTTGACCTATGCACTCTTCATGTGGATCATATGTTTCCATAATGACAACATCTATGTACTTAACTCAACCAAATTTACAACAGTGCCAATAACTGTTGTTAAATTTATGAATTATGTTTCTTGTTGAGAATATTTTTAAATGAAATATTTGCTGATGTATTATTTATATGAACATGCATATGATAGTTTCAATAAAAATATTTTTAAATTTTAGTTTTCATATAATGGATTGGATGATATATTTGAAGGTTTAATATTTGTAAGTTTGATAACAACCCAAATCTTCACTGCATGAAGTTGTCTCCTCCTTGGCTTCTCCTATCAAGCTGGAGAGGAGTTTTGTAGGAGAGTTTTGGAATGATTATTGGGGCGTCTAATCTGAAAACTATAAATTTATTTTGGCAACCATTCTAAAACCTACTTTTAATATTTTTGGAGCCTCTCAAAGCCATATGGTCCTCTTCTTTATTTTGGGCTTCTCTTTTTCCTAGTGAGTGTTATTTCTTTTGTCTTTTACCGTGTCGAATGTAATGTTATAGGAGAATTTTTTAAACAAATTTATTAGGTTAAATGACCTTGGAAAAACCCTTGGACATAGTTTGAGGTTAAAGGAGCCTTGAAAAATCCTATGTTTTTAGTCGAGAGGCTTTAGCATTCTATACTTGCAACTTGTTCTTTTTATTCTTCCTTCTGAGCTTGTTGATTTTTAGTTGTTTGTTATCCTTTTTTTTGTAGTGAAAATTTATCTTCTATAGTTGTTTATTATTTGGCTTCTAAATCCCTCTTAAAATATTCCTATAAAGGGTTTTATGTGCCCTTCAAAATTTATTTTACTCGAATAATTTTTTTCACATTATTGACACATTTGTTACATGCTAGAACTAAGATTTATCTTAATACAAGCATAAACACATACATGATATATATAAACATTGTCTCTAGGAGAAGAAGACAGAAATTGAGCACATTAATATCTAATGCTACATAAAATTGAGATTTATATTTAAGGAAACTTAGTAGGAATTTATTCAAAAGTTGGACAAGATATGAATTCATTAAGATAGAGTCACTACCTCTTTAGAGAAACTTCTAGAAGAAATAATAATTTCCAAGGAATTAATAATTTAATATTTGACTTGATCACTAGAATATTTATATCTAAGCATGGAAGTGAACATAACAAAAGATGTGTTATTAATAATGGTAACATTTGTTTCGCTCTCATTTTTGTATCAACTTGAAGGAGAAAAGACCAATTCTTATAGTAACGGAAACGTGTCATTTGGGTGAAAATGGTGAATTAAAACAAAATGATGAGAAAAATTAGGTGTAATATATGTGTTAGTGGGTAATCTCACTATTTTCAAATTAGCTAAACCCATAATATTCTTCCTATAGATCTCCTTACAATGGACATTAAATTAGAAATGAAATAAGGACACACAAGCTTGTTGATAACCATTTCCACGTGTAGGATGTACCCTAATATTTTTCACTAATTTTATTATTTATTAATTACTTAAGAGAATCTTATGACACCTATGATTAAGTTAAATACATATTACATATACAACAAATTCAGGTATGAGATTTGTTACACCATATAACATAAATTTTCTTAAGTTTAACATACAATCATAAATTATAAATTATTCTATCAAAACCCTAAATATATCACCATCTAGATGCTCAAAAACATATTTCACAAATAGAAAGCTTATTCAGGGGAACAAGCTAGAGCTAAGATTTTTGTAGATTAAGAATTTTCTTAATCTTAAGTTATAGAACCATAAATTGTAAACCCTTCTATTAGAATAATTTAAATATATGAACAATGATATGCTTTAAAATAATTATAACTTATGACAAACAACCATGAGAGGTATCTTGAGCTAAAATTTCATAAATTATTCATTTCATTGTGGAGTTATAAAATTAATTTTGCATGGGTACCATTAGCCCTTTTTAAATATGTAAGGATCCATTATTATGAATATGTTAAATTGCAATAAAGTAAATTAATAATTCATATACATTCATGTACATGTAGGGATTTTATATATTAAAACTATTGCAGACTATAGTGGGATATATTGCCCACACCAAATAGATGAATGAAATGATATAACAAAACATAGAAAGTAGTGTCACACTTAAACCAGTTTTAATTCAAGGACCAAATTAGTCATTGAGAATATGAGAGGAAGTCATGGTTTATAAATAGACATAGAAACCAACACTAATTAGGCTTAGTTCCACTACCTTTTCTACATATCTTTCATATGACACTTGTTGATATACTACTATGATTTTTAATAATTGAACCTTGGATTGTACTAATAAAGGTAATACATGAAAGGTTATAATTTTGTGGTAAATCTGTTTACACTACTTGAAAAGGCATGCAAATAAGGGAAATAAGCATCATGGCCTACATGCAATGTTGCCACCACGACCTAGATGGACCAACAAAAGCATGTCACATGTAGATAATATTGACACATATGTTCTATGGGAACACAAGGTATATTAGAAAGAAAACAAAAGGGGGGGAGGGGTGGGGGGTGGGGGGGTGGTTAGAAAGGTCAATCAAGTCAAAGATGATTAAAAACTTCAATGATGGTTTGGAGACTCTAGAGATAATGGATAATGTGGGAAGTAACTTGTGTATTGAAATTTTAGCTTCTAGGGCATTTTCATGGACTACAATCAGAAATTTGATATAGCAAAAGGTGACATTATTGGTAAGTGAGAAGTTGGTGAGAGGATATTAAGTGGTGATCAATGTTATAGGGAACTACAACCAAGAAATAATTTTAGGCTATACACTTGAATATAGAGAATGCCTAAAAGAGTTTGTTGTTGCATTAGATCTCAACCATTAATTAGTAGAAATGATATAGAACAAATGAAAAATGATAAAAAGTATATATAATGTCAAAACCTTGAAATATATTTCTCACTTCAATCATTTAATATTAATGATTCTTATCATGATTCTCTCTAAAATTTCAAAATAAAGAATAAGTTTAGGATATGAATTTTTACAATAATAACGAATATTAATTACGAGTCAAGAGATGGGTCGCAATCTTAAAGTGGCTTATGGCGACTCGTAAAAGTGTGAATACAACAATGTTAGCGTTAAAGCACGAGCAGTGGGATAAAAAAACTTGGCAATAAACTTGCTAACAAAGTTTAGCATGACAAAGAGATTTTAATAAAAGGAAAGAACGGGTCATTAAATTTCGAAATAGTCTACCATATTAGGTACCTGTGACGGTATCTACGTCTATATTTTTAATTCTTTAAAGTTAATAAAATTGAAACTATTCACCATTGTAGACCGAGCTCATTAGACAATGTGTACACGATTTCATAAATCGGAATGTCTACACTATAAATAATAATAATAATCATAAGTTCCTTCCATCATCTTACGTAGCTATGACGAAAATCAGTTGTCGGTTCAAATGAATTCGTTCCACACACAATTGACTAATTCGTGGAATCCGTCAAACGAAAATCTGGCCACCTTCGTTTGACATGGTATTCCAGTTTATACGCTTCTTCAGATAAACAACTATATTTCACCGCTAGTTCCAATAATTTTTCTCTATAAAATACTCGCCTTTGGCAAGCTCAATCATATCAAACTCTGCTTCCCATTTCTGATATCGTACAACAATCTCGGGCAATTGGAAATGAAAACTTCCGCAGCAATGATCAAAGCTTCCCTAAGCTGCATTTTATGGCTTTCCATAATCTTGAGCATTAATGCATCAGACCCAGATCCTCTGCAGGATTTCTGCGTCGCTGATATTACTCAAACTAATGTGATGGTGAACGGTTTTGTGTGCAAAGACCCAAAGGATGTGAAGCCAATAGATTTCCTGTTTAGGGGACTTGCTACTCCACTGTCGACCAACAATAATTTGGTTTCAATATCACAGCAGGTAATGTGCAAACATTTCCAGGACTAAACACACTGGGCATATCAATGAACCATGGAGTATTTGCCCCTGGTGGTTTGAATCCCCCTCATCTTCATCCTCGTGGTACTGAGATCATATATGTAATGGAGGGCACTATTTTGGTTGGTTTTATCAGCACAAATAATGTGTTGTTCTCCCAAAAGTTGCAGAAGGGAGATGTGTTTGTGGTACCAAGGGGGTTAGTGCACTTTCAGCAGAACGTGGGGGCATCATATGCGACTACAATTACTGCTCTTAACAGCCAGAATCCTGGTGTTCAAGTGGTTGCATCTGCCGTCTTTGGAGCAAATCCTCCCATTCCTCAAGATGTGTTGGCCAAGGCATTTAAAGTCAATGACCAACAGCTCAAGGAGTTGATCGCTGGACAAGCCTCCTCTGCACCTTCAGCACCACCTGTAGGGTATTGATCCGTCGTTGTTGCTCTAAATTGGTAGACCATTCTGGAGGGATAAGATGCCATCTTGTCTCTCTTAGAATGTTCTTACTCAATTTGATTTATTTCATTCTTGTCAGATGTTTTGATGCTGCACCCAATAAGAGCCTTGTACTACTTTGAGGCCGAACTGAATAAATACTTAACTCTTTCTCCTCCAGGCTGAATTGAAATGAACTTAACATATTATTTCTTTTAAAAGATTAGTATTTGTGCGTCTATGCAGTGTATACGCTTTACTTCATTCCTATTCTCTCTATATAATTGTAGTTCTGTTTTTTATTTGAAGTTTCTATAATATTTAAAGTTTTAGTTTATTCCTAGTCATAAATCATTGTGCAAAAGAAGAGAAGTTTTTCTAAGGGATGGTCTAGCAAGATTCAATAAAATGTCTAGGTATACAGGTACTATTAACAATGATTACTTAGCGATTATTTGTCAAATTGAAGGGATGTTGTATGATAATATGTTGTTTTATAACAGCTGTTTTAGAAAAACAAGGGCAATAATAACAAGGGCTGTAGGGCAGCGTAGTTCCTGCCAAGTGCGGGAAGGGCGGTTCTGGGCTAAAGGAAAGAGCTGCAGAGCGATTCTGGGCTGGACAATGTGCATGTTATTTTGCCACGGTGGCCAGATTGACCCCCAGTCATTTTCAAATGATAAAAAGTTCGCGTTTGTATGGTCTGTTGAGGTCTCCCGTTTAGAACAGGGAAGTGATGTGTTTGCTAAGATTTTGAATATACAAAAAGTAATATCACTTGACTGATTTTGAATTGTAGCACAAACCAGCGACACAAAAGGTTGCAAGCGAAACAATTAATTTGCTTAATAGCTCGATTAGAGTAACACAAACACATACGGGGATTATCTTTAAAAATAAAGTAACCCTTAACGATGCCACCAGTCTTTGTAGTAACAGTCAATGCTTCCCTAATGTGTAATAGTCACCGGTTTCTTGAACCTGCTGATATAAGCATTAAACGTTTAGTTCTCATGGTTTTAATATGTAGCAATACGTAGTATCCAGAATAAAACATGATCTGAAGATATTATAGTAACAAAAGAAAAATTCATTGCAACATACTATTGGAATGGTTGGATGTCCTTTGGTAATTAGGGGAAACTCATCACCTTAAATTGAGCATGATTGTCACTGATATTCTACTAGATAAGACCGTTACTCTCAATGATAAAAGTGAGGTTTTTCTTAAATGTCTATGGAACAGGGCTTCTCAGAAGGTAACATGCCAAAGACTCTTATTTATTCTGAAAATTAACTTCCATGAATTTGAATATAATTGGAATTTTAATTGGCTCTCTTGTTAATGCAATTCAAAGTCAAACTTTGATGTGCTTAAAATCATGTGAATTCGAACTTGGGTTTGGACAAAAATGTCCAAGTTCTAATTTTGCTATGCGTGAAAGTATTTAGTGGATTGATTGAGAAATTGATGTTGTATTCCATATTTCAAAGCTTAAAGAATTGATGCTACAACTGAACACCTAGCTTTTCTATTCATCCATATCTTACCCGCCCCAATATCTTACCCGTCAGCAATATCTTACCGGCCCCAATATATGAAATCGTTTCCTTGAATGCTCTATGTGGCAAACTGTAAAGTAGAGACCCTGAAGACGATATAGAACCTGCAAAGCAGATATAGCAGAGAGCAAGTAAGGGACACCATAATTTATTATAAGTTTATATAAAATCCCAATCAAGAAAGTGAAGACTAGTAAGCAGGAAAAAGAAAGTATTAACATAAAAAATTCATGTGACATCTGTTCTGAACGTCTGTAATACATCTCATCAGCTTATGTGGGGGAAAAACTAGTCACAATCTGTGTATTCAATGCTGTCATAGATTACCCAAATGGTAGAATAGTGATTCCACAGGAAATCTGTTAAATGTGAGAGAGATGTGCTGTCATTTTTTTGTTGATAAAATTTTGGATGATAAATATCTTTTGTCTATGTGCGAAAAAAACTATTCATCAGATGTGTATTCAATGTTGTCATAGACAACATGATTACAGAATACTAATTCTACGTAGTCCTATTATTGGATGCTCAAAGTTCTATCTATAAGAGTCGTTGCTTTTAATTTTGTGTATTGGTCTGAACTTTATTCTATTAGGCTTTTACAGGATTTACAATGGGTCACTTGTGCTGGAAAAGTAAGATCATAAATATGAGGGTGTCCTTATTTAGTTGTTAAATGGCTCAGTAAATTGGCATGTCTTCTTTTGATTATAGATTCTACCTTGCACTACCTATTTTATGAGCTAGGTCTTTGATCTATGTCACCAGACATTACAAGCTTTTAGTTTTCTGTGAGATTTTGTTTATAACTTCTTAGTTTTATGTCATGGAACCTTTTTGAATTCAAATATGTGCTTGTGTTGTATAGGAATAATATTAGAGAAAATTTTACATCTTAGAGAAGAAAATACCAAACAATAACTAGAAACAATTGAAGAGATGTCTGATATGGATGCACAACCTGAAGAAAGTATTATTGATTAAAATGAAAAAGAAGATAATGAGGGAGATGCTCTCATTTACAAAGAGGAAACACTTGATTTCGTATACTCAAAAACTTTTGTCCAAGAAGCACTTTTTGAGAATCAAGAAAGTGAAGAACTAATTAGCGAATTTGTCGAACAAGATTTAACAGAGGAAGTTGTGCCCATCATCCAAGAGCATTCCGAAGAGGAGACACTTGTTGTTTCAATAGATAAATTGGATTTAGTTGAAGATTTATTTCTCAATAGTAAGCAACATGAAAGGAAGATGAGTTATTCTGAGTTATAGAACCAAAGGTTTCCCATCACACTAAGGACAAACCAACACAAAAATGGATATGGACAATGTAAATGGATTGTTTGTTTGAATGCGTCAAATAAATCTGGTCACATGGAATGCCATGACTATAGGATATGGACAAAAATGAATTTGTTGAAAATGTGTAAGCTATACTTGACATTGTTTATCAACATCCTTCTTGCATGGGCCAAAACAGGAGCTTTAGGACATAGTATAGACATATCAAAAACCAAAAATTAAAGGAGCCCTAAATTCAAAGAGGAAACCATATCAAAATTCCCAATTATAAAAAAACTAAGCAATTGGTTGAATTTCATAAATATACAATAGGATGAGATGAAACAATACAAGCTGCCAACATGGAATTCAACATTAGGGTACATCATAAACCCTGTTGCATCATAAGAATGCAGCCATGCCTAATGAATGTGTACAACATGCCCTAGGTTTTTTAATCTGGAATCTATGTAGCCTCCTAAATCAAAGGGGAAAGGAGTTTCCAGAAAGGATTTTTTAAACACATTTAACCTATGACCTATGTAGCCTCCTGAATCACAAGTAAGTTGATTCAACATTTTACCAAAACTACTTTAGTGTGAAAGGGAAATACAAGTTATGGCCTGTTGATAGTATAGACAAGGGCGAATTAAACTAGCAATGAGAACCTAAGACAAGTGCACTACCCACAACCATCCACCTCAGAGTAGCATGCAAAAAAACCATAAATGCCAACTGGCAGGCAACCCCGTACACCCCCTGCGATAACGGTAACCCCAACACATTCAGTAGTCACCCTCCTCATGCCAAAACAAAATAGCTATGAAGATCCTCTACAAGAATGATAATTCCAATACCGTCACTTTGATTTTCCCTTCTTCTCTTGCATTGAAACTTGTGAGAGCCTCTGATCTAGCCAGTAGAAATTTTCCAGTGTGCATATTTGGCAGTCTTCTAGTAATAGTCGATTATCTTCTCCTTTAAAAAAGGGTGAGAAATTGAAATACATTGAAAAAGGGAAATGAAATAATTTTATTGGTTGTGGAGCAAACAATTAATCACTCGTTATGTTTTAGCCCTCTGCAAGAGTTCACTGCCACGACAGGAACTAACAACTACAAGTGCTTCTCATGATGGCTGAATAATATAAAGCAATCTGGAACAATATAGTGATTTCAACATATTGTGATGTAAAAGCTATGGGCATAGTCTTTGCTTAGAATTGGAGAATGATTTTTTCTTTTTCTAGGGATGCATTTATATAAAGAAAAATCTGAAATCACTGATCTTTTCCTACCAATTTATGGTGGACACTATGTTATGTCAATCCATTGATATATGTCAGTCTTATATTTGAAACAATATTTTTCAATGATGTAAATAACTCTAGGATGATTATAAAGATATGATTATTTTTCAGTGCACTAAATCTATATGGTTTTGGTCTTCGAGATAAGAAAGCTAACATTTTCTTATATTTCTAAAAGGAATGTATTCAGTTATTTTAAATATCATGACATAACAAAAAATTATATAAAGTTGTGTTTAATTATTAGTCTTTGTCATTAAGGTAGAAGACTAATGTTTTTGGGTTTCTTTTTCTATTAGTTTGTGTATTGGACACTGTGCGTGACATTTTATATCCTATGTTTGTTATGAATTAATGCATTAAACAAAGATGTTTGAGTTTTATTGCTATTTAATCATCAATTGTCGTGTATTCCTTATTAGTTTTATCATTTTCTGGTTAAAAAAGGAAAAAATATGATATGGTCATGTGTTCTATGGAGGGTTTTTGGTGGCATATAAAAGGGTAGGGAAGATGGTAAATGCCCTTTCTTGTGCTATGTGCATGCAACGCTTCTAGGGGTCATGCATCTAAGACTATGATCAATGTTTTTATTATATTATCATGATCGACATTCATTTTCGCCTACACATTTTAAAGTAGTCAGTCATGCTTCTTAGTGTTCTAGTTTTCATGTTATAATTTTGTAAAACCCTAAAGCTAAAAGTGTAGCCTTTTCTTATTTTTCTTCCAACCCATTTTTTTTAATCAATATTAGATCATATTCATTTTCCAAGTTGAATCTGAATTATTTAGCAAATAGGTGGTCAAAGAATATTGAGGCAGTAACATGTATACACTTTGACTCAATTTTCTTCAAGCCCTCTTCATCGTCATATCGTTTAAATTTCTTCTAAATTTTTTCAACACTAGGGAAAGGGTTAGGGTTATTCCAGTTTGCTGGGGCTTGTTGCTTTAAGGAACTATGTTAAAAAATTATCAAATCATTAATTATTTATTTTCTTTGGATCTTAATTATCTATTGGAGAATTTAGTGATTTACATTATCTCCTTAGTTTTTTAAATACTGGCCAAGCTATTTATCCCCTTACACTCTATTGAGGCATCGATATATAGTATTATGTTCTCAAATGAATGCACATATAACAAGTCTATTATTTTTGGGGATCTCATTTCTAATTGAAAAAGATTAGTAGAGTTTAGTAGGAATAACATTGTTCAATGTTTTCTATTAAGCTCTAAATTATGGGCAATATTGTCATTATTGTTTCTTTAATCATTTTATATTGTATGCTTTAATATACAAAGCAATTTAAGAGGTTGTTTCATCCTTCTTTTGGGGAACAACTCATTAGATTTTTGTAATGGACAAGCTGCAAAGAATTAAACCAAACCTTGTGTCATTGCATTTGTTTATAGCAATTACATTTGGAAACCAAACAGATCTATTATCAGGATTATATGTTATTTACTAGAGTGTGATTTTAATTTCTAAATGTCTAATCAAGAGTTGATAAATTTCAAACATAGGTTCAAAGACTGAATATCATAAATTTTAAAATAATTTTGCTTCATTCAGTTTTTATTTGCTGAGATATATTGAGAGAAATAGCTAAATATTATCTCTAACACGAGCGATTAATAAAATATCTAGTATGTATTAAGTTTGAATATGGGTTCCTTAACTAAAGCTTTATTTCTATAATTTTTAAGCAGATGGGGTTGTAGTCGGATTTAAATTAGAAAATGTAGGGGTTGATGATATTTCTAATGATACTACAATTTTAGTTGTTCTCCCCAACCAAGAGTGAAGAAAGATTTCTAATTAGAAAAATATTTTTAATAAGGATAACAAGTTTATAATTATCTTGCAAGGATCTTAATTTGTCTTCCAATGCATTAAAATATTTGAATTGAAAGAAGTATATTATCACTCTTGTTTTCTAGAGTGAGGTATATTGTTTACAAAGTTCTACATTCCTTATAGAGGATTCCCATTCTTTGGGAGATAAAAACCCCTAAGATTCATTGATTTTCTATCCTAACTATTTCCTTTCTTAGTGTTGTGTCTACATATAACTCAATAATTTCAAGGGCTTTCCTCTTTGACAACCTAGATATAAGGTTTATTGTTATCTACCACTTTATCAATGAAATCATTTTTAGGTGAGTTTAAAGATTTATTGTATTAATGATGATAGAGTTTCTACTTGTTTATTTCTTCTATCAGATACTTCAGGATGAAGCTAATGAAAGACGTGTTCAGATGAATGAATTTTAATTTTATGGGTCCCTTCCTATAATTTTTGACCTTATTCTACTATTTATGAAGGGGAGTGATCATTTTCCAAATGTTTTTGATAGCTGGTAAAAATAGGTTTTAGGGGGACCTGAAACCCCTTACAATCCTTTCAAAAAAGGAATAGACATTAAGCCCACTAAACTGAAACAGGACTGGAAACTAGCCCACAAAACCTAGCACCAACACAAAAACCAAAAAAAACTAAAACAAGCAAACCCAACAACAAAAAAGCTAAAAACCCATCATAGAGATAGGAAAGCAAGAGGACCTAGGGAAACTCCAGGAGAGTTCCCTTAGCCTCTTTCTTAGCCTCAAACACCTTCTTGATGGCCACTTTATAATCTAAAATCTCTAAGATCCTATCATCGATCTTCTTCTTTTTAGTAGACCATGTACACTTACTAAGACCATCATCATCTTTGTCATCTTCGATCTTCACAGTCGGAGACCCATCATCTAGCTCAGACTTGATGATATTGAATCACTCCATAGCAGAACCCACAAAAAAGGTAGTTATCCATCATATGCTTCTTAAGAGTGTTATCTAGATTGTCCATTCTATCCAACATTTCCTTCATGTTGTTCTCCTCATCATTGTTCTTTCAGACGTCCTTCCCCACAGACCGAGTATCCTGATTCCCTTGAAGAAGATCAACTCTAGCAGAGAGGGAACACAAGCTAATATTGAGGCTTTTAATTTCCTGGAAGACCCATTTCATGACCTACGTAATGAATACATCAACATCTTCTTCGTCATTTGGAGGACACCAAAAGGGGGATCTATCTTGTCATCCATATCCTCTTTAAGGAATTGAACATTCCTTTCCTGCATGTCAACCATTTTCATGAAGGGAATATTCCCAGAGATGGAAGGGTTATTACCCTTCATATCAGACACCAAAAAGAGAGTCTCCTCATCCTCCTTCCTATCTGACTAAACCTCCATTGCCACTTCAAGCTTCAGGGAAATAAGAACATCATGTTCCTCAGAACTAGCATAATTAACCAGAATGGGGACCTTCTGGCCACCCATATCCTCATCTTCATCCTTGGCGTTAGGGTCATGAGCTTTATCTTTGGTCACATAAATGTACTCTTCCTTAACCTCTTCCACACCAAAGTCACTGACCGAAGCTAACCGGGACTATTTTCTTTCCTTAGCTGACTGGGTCTGCGGACAACTAGCAGTCACCGCATAACCATCAACACTCTCACCTTCACAATCCATAACCATGCCATACTTTTTATCAATTTTAGACTTTTTACCTACTAACAACACCTCTTTACTCTCACCCTCCCTAATCCATTTCCTAAAAGTCTTGGTAGAACCAGATCCCCTAGGTGAGGGGATAATAGGGCTACTAGTGGTACTTTTCTTAATATCATCAACAATTAAAAGGATCTTAGACCGTCACACAGAATGGGCTTGCTCTCTTTTTTCCTATGATCAATTATGATATGGATAAGGGATTGTAGTAGATAAAATGAGAGATAAACCTTAACCTTATGACATAAATGAAAAAGCAACACAAAATGGTAGGAGTGAGCTTGCTTATACCTACCATCCAGGGTAATATACTTGATAACCATAGTCATAACTGTTACCCAAATTTTCCTACGCATTCAAATTTAGATATTTTCCTTTCCATGGTCTCTATTTTATCATTACCAAGCATCCCTAAAAATTTCATGAAGTTATTTATTGTCTCCTGGCCTCTGCAATTTGTTTTATCCCCTGGTCTACAAGCTGAAATTTGAAAAGTAGTTGTTGTGCTCAAAAAACCCTCAAAACCCTAGCCTCAATTCTAATTTGCTGTTACTTTATCAGCAACTTAAGGGTTCCATTTTTACCCATGTGCCTTTTAGTTCTTTTTGGTCACCAATTCTCTTATTCTTTCTGGTGGGTGTCTTTTCTTTCTGCAAACTGGTGACTGCAATAATTCTCCTGGTCACACAATTTCTTTCGGTGGTTCCCTTTTCTTTCAGTGACTTAGCGAATGCAAGGTTTCTCATATTTGCTAAGTATCTCCCAGTCACCACATAACATCCCATGACCTAGCAAAATAGTTAACCTTTTATTCAGTCGCATAATCGCTAAGTGTTCTCTGGTGGTATTTTATATGGGGTCCCAAGCATCGAGATCTAACGGTCATCATGATTTCGTAAAGGTTGTGTCAGAGGCTTGCGGAATCACGACAACTATCAAATCTTCCAAGTCTACAGTGCTTCAAACATTTACTGGGTCTAGTGCCACCTCATCCTATTTGGTAGCATACGATTGGTCAGTTGTGATGACTGGTTCAGTTTGTCAGTGTAGGCCCAGCGAACTTCCCGATCAAGATCTAACGGCTGGCATATGATCTGAAGGAATATTCGAAGGTCATGCAACCATGCGCCCACTATTGATTTTATTCCATTGTCAGACCTTCGTCGGGTGGGTCCTCGATTGCTGACGTGCTTGCTTTTGATTGGTCCACATGAAGATGACTTATTACTGTCAGTGGGGCCATGTTAAAGCACCTACAGGGATGTCATAGGGATCAAGATCTATGGTTGGTGCTTGATCTGAAGGGTTTATGTTAGAGTATTCGATCATGCGCTGACCGTTCAATCTTCCAAGTGTTCAGCTTCTATTAGGTGGGTCCATGCCAGGTCAGGGTGATTTTTCAGCTTCTTATTGGTCAAAGTGAAAGGAAAATCCATGGGACGATGTTTCCAAGTGTGTTCAGGTGTTCGAACATGATTGGTTGACGCATGTTGATAAATATTTACAGGTGGATCCGTATCTCAATGGGGTCCCAGTTCTGAAAGGATCTATGGCTATCGCATGATTGCAAGGAATATTCCTTACCTTTGCGATCATGCACCTGCCATTAGATTAGAATCTTGTCTTGAGTGGGTTCGATATCAGGGAAGTGCTGAGGTGTTTGTTGATAGAGCAGCCGAAACAAATGATAGATTGACACATGGAGATGGGCCCAAGGTTTGACAAGTATTTGGTGGCTTTGATAAGATCCCTTTGGTCATGTATTCATGTGATAAATTAGCAATGTTCAAAAAGATCTAGTGAATGCATGAATATGTGTGTTCGTTGAATCAGGAGATAAGTTAACAAGAGCCTAAAAGTTCTCAGCAACCTGGTGATTATCTTCAGTTGCCAGTTTGCCAAATACAAGCCAAAATTCTCATAAGTGGTTAAAAGGATATTCAATGACTCAGTGAATAAAGGGTTCTTGTGTTTGTGGGATGTAACCAAGGTTAGTTGGGAGACTTAGAGATTCAGCGATAGCCTTGTTCACTAAATCGCTTAACCAGACCTGAGTTGGCTAAAGGACTTCATGAATTAGAGGAAGTCTTCAGTCGCGTAGTCGCTGAAGGACTTAAAAAAATTAAGGCTCGAGGTGGGTCCAAATATGCTGACATGTTAGTATGCTCACTTCTGATTGGTTGCTAACTTCCACATTGATGTTTGACTTGATATCTTAAAGTTCTAGCTAGTTTCAAAGTGCATCACAGCCATTCATTTACCAGGAAGGGTTCTCATCGACGGTTGTGTTTTAAAGTTTTCTAGATAGATGTTAATATTCAAATTTGAATGTCTCTGCAAGAGTTTTTTGCCAGTGTTTGATTTGCAGACCACAAGCGGTGAGGTAGCTCAGAGAATTGATGTCTGTAGGATAGTTATAGTTGGGAGGTTTATGGAAAAGATCTAGGTGGTCATAGTGTGGTACTGTGTCAGTGTTCATACACCAAAGAAGCATTAAAGGGTTGGCACCACCTGTGATTGATTATGATTTTAAATTCAAATATCTGTAGCATCGTATTTTGAGCATTTATGGTGGAGTTTTTGTTGCAGGGATTTTTGGCGAGGCCGGGTTGCTTTTCTGTAAGTTGTTTAAGGTATAGGGATAGGCACACAAACTTAAATATCTGATTGGCCATGATATTGTAGAAGATATATTCATGATCAGATTTCATGGACCAGTCCCCTAGGGTTTGATTACTACATTGTAAAATTTGTAACCCTAGTTAGGTTAATTTTGGACTCATGCCTAGATGCAGTTGAGGAGGTATATATTGCTTTTGTAGAGCCTTAGTGCTCATAGTTCCCATTTTGTAAAGAATAAAGTCTCTTTCTTGGAGATCTATCTGTGGCATTCTGCCCTCTGGTTTCCTACACTTTGTAATCTCCCATTGATGATCAAAGCAAGCTTGAGGTACTTGAGATATTTTTTCTATCTGTATCCTTACTATTTCTATCATCTCTTATTGGATTGAAGCTTATGAATACTGTTAATGGAAATTGGGGTTCCTAGTTCCTCTCACTTTCTATGATTTTGTGTGTTACTATGCCTAGTTTGATTGAGATGTTTTGTGGGTATACTATAGCCCCTAGCAATCTTGTCTCATTCCTACATCTAGTTACAGAAGAGGATGTTTTTTTGTAGGTCATAGGTTGAGTCTTTTTTTCAGACCCTCTATTGAAATACTTATGCAAGCCTATCTAGTGAGTTGTGACTTATTAGATCTGCTTCCTCCATCAGCCTTATTCCTCTATACTGAGATCCAAACCCCTATTTTTTGTGTATCACCTAGTAGGTAAATTTTTTTCATGTTTTTTCCCTTTCATGTACTCCTTCGATCCGTTTCCCTCCAAAGATTTACTTTCCTGTTGAGAGAAAATTAAGGTGATTATCCAAGAGGAACTAGCCTAAAATCTAGAGGTTTCATCTCAGTTAGCATAGGTCCCACAACTTGGAGATGATTCCCATGTTATACTAGGTTATCAAGACCAAGAGAGCTTCAACTAAGGGGGCAAACTTAGTGTATAACAAAAAATGCCACACCCAGTGGGACCAAGAGGTCATAGTTTTCATAGTTCCTGCTAGTTTTGATATGCATCCAGCAGGTTGCAGACCTTTGAGAGGTCATTATTTTGCATATCTGGTGATTCCAAGTTTGCATCCACTGGTTTCAAGGAGATTCAGTACCTAAGATGGATTACCATCCTTCTTTTCCTAAGGACATCCCTTCATTTTATGGAGGTCAGCTTTATCAGGATAGTGGTACTTCTAATTTCATGCCAGGCTACCCAGTTGCAAAAATGAAGCAACATGCACCTCATGCTTTCCCCCCACCCACCCAACTTCCAGTATCATGGTAGCATCAATACACATGCTAGAAACCTCAAGAGGAGATGCTTTCCTTTAAAGAGCATGCTCATCGTGCCCAGATCCAACAACGACAAGCTCTGGCTCAGCAAGTTCAAAGTTATAGGAAGTATCTGGTAGAGCAATAGAAGAGGAACGAGGCCAAGTTTGCTGAACGGTTGGAAGCACAAAAGAGACACTATGAGGAGGTGTTGGAAACACAAAAGTGGCACATGCAGACACAAGCAAAGGAGTATTTAGATGCTAGATGGAGCAATGTGAAGAAATCATTCCAGGACAGCAAAGAAGTCAAGTAGCCCTTGTAGGTGACCTGGCAACCCTAAACAAAGATTATAAGGAAAATTTGATTAAGGTTAGTGCTGCTATAGCTGAAAAATAGGAAGATTTGCAAAGAACATTAGCAGCTCAAAATGATGCTTATAAAGAGTTGGAAATTCATAAGAATAACTGTGAAAGGGTGGTTCAAGACCAAAAAATTTTAATGGAAGCCATGTTTAATAGAGGCAATGAGTTTTAGATTGAGAAATAAAAGGAGTTGAGAGCTCATGAGGAGTTTCATGAGAGAGAGAAGGAGGATCTCAAGCAAAATATAGGATTCCTAGCTTCTACCACTGAAACATATAAGAGAAGCTATCAGATGCAGGTTGACAAATGCTCTCAACTTGAAGAAGAAAAGGAGATCATTGAGTAGAAAATTGCTGATCTAAAGGTGGCTCTCTCTGAACAAGTTAAGACAAATGAGTTTTCAGAAAATCATGATAATTGTGCTGACAATAGTATACTTCTCCTACAAAATAGTCTAGAAGAAGAGGAGGAAAATCAATTCTGGGACAAGATGGAGTACTTTTGCTTGCATCTTGATGACAAGCCCACACTTCCAAAGAATACCTACAAGTTGCAGGAGGAGATTATTTCTAGTTAGCATAAGGAGGAGATCAATCAGACTGAAGTAATCTCTCAAGAGCCTGAGTCTATCAAGGAGGGCTCTAGATCCAACATCTCTCATGGTTACCCTATTAGGTATTTGGCCAGGATGAAGGTTATCAAAGGAGTATAAATTGTGCCAACATCCCAGTATGATTTCCTATTGGAAGCTGAGGGTGAGAATGAAACAAATTAGCTTGTTGTCCCTATTGACCAAGTAAGTAAGGTCTTATTGCTGCTTACTATTTCTCCTTAGAATGGTGTTGCTTACAATTAGCTTGACCAAGTGAGTAAAATTCATATTAGTCAAATCCTTGTCAAGCAGGTGATTCTGCATATCTCCTATATTTGTCTTTTAGTAGCTTTCCAGAAACATGTGGATTATTGTAATCTGAGAAGGATGGGAAGTTATTTTTCACAACCAGTGAATGGTTTTGTTTAACCAGGTTTTTGCACTAGTTAGTTTAGGTTAGGTATGTTTTGTTTCCTTTCCCTATTTTCCTAGCCTAGTTTTCTTGCTTTCCAAGAAGTTCCTATGCACAAGTTTTGTCCCTCTGTTCAATTTTTACCCTGTCAAAGTTTTGTGTTTAGTATGACCCCATGCCCAATGGATATGTCAAGGCCACTAGTTTTCCATGTCTAGTAGGCTGACATCTAGCAAAAATCACCAAAATGTTACCCAAATTTTCCTACGCATTCAAATTTGGCTACTTTCCTTTCCGTGGTCTATGTTTTATCTTTACCAAGCATCCCTAAAAATTTCATGAAGTTGTGTCTTGTCTCCTGGCCTCTACAATTTGTTTTATCCCCTTCTCTGCAAGCTAAAATTTTGAAAGTAGCCATTGTGCTCAAAAAACCCTCAAAACCCTAGCCTCAATTCTAATTTTCTGTTACTTTATTGGCAACTTAAGGGTTCCATTTTTACCCATGTGGCTTTTAGTTCTTTTCGGTCGCCAGTTCTCTTATTCTTTCCCGTGGGTGTCTTTTCTTTCTGCAAACTGGCGACTAAAGTAATTCTCCTGGTCACGCAATTTCTTATGGTGGTTCCCTTTTCTTTCAGCAACTTAGCGAATGCAGGGTTTCTCGTATTTGCTAAGTATCTCCCGTTCACTGCATAAGATCCCATGACCTAGTGAAATAGTTAGCTTTTTATTCAGTCACATAATCACTCAGTGTTCTCTAGCGGTATTTTATGTGGGGTCTCAAGCATCGAGATCTGATGGTCGTCATGATTTCACAAAGGTTGTGTCAGAGGCTTGTGGAATCGTGACAACCATTAGATCTTCCAAGTCTATAGCACTTCAAGCGTTTAGTGGGTCCAGTGCCTCCTCATCCTATTAGGTAGCATGTGATTGGTCAGTTGTGATGACTGGTTCAGTTTGTCAGCACAAGCCCAGTGAACTTCCTGATCGAGATCTAACGGCTGGCGCATGATATGAAGGAATATTCAAAGGTCATGAGACCATGCGCCCGCCGTTGATTTTATTCCACTATCAGAGCTTCGTCAGGTGGGTCCTTGGTTGCTGGAGCGCTTGCTTTTGATTGTTCCACATGAAGATGATTGGATACTGTCAGTGGGGCCATGTTAGAGTGCCTACAGGGATGTCAAGGGGTTCAGTATCTACTGCCGGTGCTTGATCTGAAGGGTTTGTGTCAGAGCATCCGATCATGCACGGACCGTTCGATCTGCCAGGTGTTCAGCTTTTTTTAGGTGGGTCCATGCCAGGTCAGGGTTATTTGTCAGCTTCTTATTGGTCAAAGTGAAAGGAAAATCTGTGGGACCATGTTGCCAGGTGTGTTCAAGTGTTTGAATGTGATTGGTTGATACATGCTGATAAAGATTTATAGGTGGATTTGTGTCTTATTGGGGTCCTAGTTCTGAAAGGATCTACGACTATTGCATGATTGCAAGGAATATTCCTTACCTTTGCAATCATGCACCCGCCGTTAGATTAGAATCTTGTCTTGAGTGGGTCCGATACTAGGGAATTGCCGAGGTGTTTAGTGATAGAGCAGTCGAAACAAATGATAGATTGACATGTGGAGATGGGCCCAAGGTTTGACAAGTATTTGGCGGCTTTGATAAGATCCCTTTGGTCAAGTATTCATGTGATAAATTAGCAGTGTTCCAAAAGATCTAGCAAATGTGGGAATATGTGTGTTCGCTAAATCGGGAGATAAGTTAGCAAAATCCTAAAAGTTCTGAGCGACCTGTTGATTGTCTTCAGTTGCCAGTTCCCCAAATACAAGCAAGAATTCTTATAAGTGGTTAAAAGGATAATCAGCGACTCAGCGAATAAAGGGTTCTCATGTTTGTGGGATGTAACCAGGGTTAGTCAGGAGACTTAGAGATTCAACGACAACCTTGTTCGCTGAATCGCTTAAGCAGACATGAGTTGCCTAAAGGACTTCATGAATTAGAGGAAGTCTTCAATCGCGTAGTCATTGAATGACTTAAAAAGAGGAAGGCTCAAGGTGGGTCCAAATATGATGACATGTTAGTATGCTCACTTTCGATTGGTTGCTAACTTGCACATTGACGTTTGACTTGATATCTTAAGGTTCCAGCTAGTTTCAAAGTGCATCACAGCTGTTCATTTACCAAGAAGGGTTCTCATTGATGGTTGCATTTTAAAGTTTGCCAGCTAGCAGTTAATATTCAAATTTGAATGTCTCTGTGAGGGTTTTTTGCCAGCATTTGATTTGCAGACCACAAGCAGTGAGGTAGCTCAGAGAATTGATGTCTGCAGCACAGTTACAGTTGGGAGGTTTATGGAAAAGATTTGGGTGGCCATAGTGTGGTACCATGTTAGTGTTCTTACACCAAAGAAGCATTAAAGGGTTGGCACCACCTATGACTGATTATGATTTTAAATTCAAATATCTGTAGGATCAAATTTTGAGCATTTATGGTGGAGTTTTTGTTGCAGGGATTTTTGGTGAGTCCAGGTTGCTTGTCTGTAGGTTATTTGCATAATAGGGATGGGCACACAAACTTAAATATCTGATCAGCCATGATATTGCAAAAGATATATTCATGATCAAATCTGATGGAATAGTCCACTAGCGTTTGATTACTGCATTGTAAAATTTGTAACCCTAGTTAGGTTAATTTTAGACTCCTACCTACATGCAGTTGAGGAGGTATATATTGTTTTTGTAGAGCCTTAGTGCTTAGAGTTCGCATTTTGTAAAGAAGAAAGTCTCTTTCTTGGAGAGCTATCTATGGCATTCTGCCCTTTGGTTTCCCACACTCTATAATCTCCCATTAATGATCAAAGCAAGCTTGAGGTACTTGAGATATTTGTTCTATACTTGTCCTTACTATTTCTATCATCTCTTATTGGATTGAAGCTGATGAATACTATTGATGGATATTGGGGTTCCTAGTTCCTCTAACTTTCTATGATTTTGTGTGTTACTGTGTCTGATCTAATTGAGATGTTTTGTGGGTATACTACAGCCCCTAGTAGTCTCATCTCATTCCTACATCTAGTTGCAGAAGAGGATGTTTGTTTGTAGGTCATAGGTTGAGTCTTTTGTTCAAACCCTCTTGTGAAATACTTATGCAAGCCTATCTAGTGAGTTATGACTTATTAGACCTAGTTCCTCCATCGGCCTTATTCATCTATACTGAGATCCAAACCCCTATTTTTGGTGTATCACCTAGTAGCTAGTTTGTTTTCATGTTTTTTCCCTTTCATGTACTCCTTGTATCCCTTTCCCTCCAAAGATTTACTTTCCTATTGAGAGAAAATTAAGGTGATTATCCAAGAGGAACAAGCCTAGAATCTAGAGGTTTCATCTCAGTTAGCATAGATCCCACAACCTAGAGATGATTCCCATGTTATACTAGGTTATCAAGACCAAGAGAGCTTCATCTAAGGGTGCAAACTTAGTGTATAACAAAAAATGGCACACCCAGTGGGACCAAGAGGTCATAGTTTTCATAGTTCTTGCCGGTTTTGATATGCATCTAGTAGGTTGCAGACCTTTGAGAGGTCATTATTTTGCATATCTGGCGACTCCAAGTTCGCATCTACTGGTTTCAAGGAGATTTAGTACCTAAGATGGATTACCATCCTTCTTTTCATGAGGACATCCCTTCATTTTATGGAGGTAAGCTTTATCAGGATAGTGGTACTTCTAATTTCATGCCAGGCAACCCAGTTGCAGCAATGAAGCAACATGCACCTCATGCTTGCGCCCCACCCACCCAACTTCCAGTATCATGGAAACATCAATACACATGCCAGCAAGCTGAAGAGGAGATTTTTTCCTTTAAAGAGCATGCTCATCGTGCTTAGATCCAACAACAACAAGCTCTGGCTTAGTAGGATCAACATTACAGGAAGTATCCGGTAGAGCAATAAAGGAGGAATGTGGGGAAGCTTGCTGAAGGGCTGGAAGCATAAAAGAGACACTACGAGGAGGTGTTGGAAACACAAAAGTGGCACATGCAAACACAAGCAAAGGAGAAGTTCGATGCTAGATGGAAGCAATGTGAAGAAATCATTGCAGGACAACAAAGAAGTCAGGTAGCCCTTGCAAGTGACTTGGCAACCCTAAACAAAGTTTATAAGGAAAATTAGATTAAGGTTAGTGTTGCTATAGCTGACAAAGAGGAAGATTTCCAAAGAACATTAGCAGCTCAGAAGGATGCTTATAAAGAGTTGGAAATTCATAAGAATAACTGTGAAAGGGTGGTTCAAGACCAAAAAAATTTAATGGAAGCCATGTTTGATAGAGGCAATGAATTTTAGATTGAGAAAGAAAAGGAGTTGAGAGCTCATGAGGAGTTTCCTGAGAGAGAGCTGTAGGATCTCAAGAAAAATATAAGATTCTTGGCTTCTACCACTGAAACATATAAGAGAAGCTATTAGATGGAGGTTGAGAAATGCTCTCAACTTGAAGAAGAAAAGGAGATCATTAAGCAGAAAAAAGCTGATCTAAAGGTGGCTCTCTCTGAACAAGTTAAGACAAATGAGTTTTCAGCAAATCATGATAATTGTGTTGACAATAGTATACTTTTCCTACAAAAGAGTCTAGAAGAAGAGGAGGAATATCAATTCTGGGACAAGATGGAGTACTTTTTATTGCATCTTGATGACAACCCCACACTTCCAGAGAACACCTACAAGTTGCAGGAGGAGATCCATCAGACCGAAGTAATCTCTCAAGAGCCTAAGTCTATCAAGGAGGGCTCTAGGTCCAACATCTCTCATGGTTTCCCTTTTAGGTATTTGGCCAGGATGGAGGTTATCAAAGGAGTACAAATTGTGCTAGCATCCCAGTATGATTTCCTACTAGAAGCTAAGGGTGAGAATGAAACAAATCAGCTTGTTGTCCCCATTGACCAAGTAAGTAAGGTCTTATTACTGCTTATTGTTCCTCCTCAGAATGGTGTTGCTTACAATTAGCTTGACCAAGTGAGTAAAATTCATACTAGTCAAATCCTTGTCAAGCATGTGATTCTGCATATCTCCTATATTTGTCTTTTAGTAGCTTTCTTGAAACATGTGGATTATTGTAATCTGAGAAGGATGGGAAGGTAGTTTTCACAACCAGTGAATGGTTTTCTTTAACTAGGTTTCTACACTGGTTAGTTTAGATTAGGTATGTTTTGTTTCCTTTCCCTATTTTCCTAGCCTAGTTTTCTTTCTTTCCAAGAAGTGCCTGTGCACAAGTTTTGTCCCTCTATTTAGTTTTTGCCCTGTCAAAGTTTTGTGTTCAGTATGACCCCATGCCCAATAGATATGTCAAGGCCACTAGTTTTCCATGTCTAGCAGGCTGACATCTAGCAGAAATCACAAAAATGTTACCCAAATTTTCCTACACATTCAAATTTGGCTATTTTCCTTTCCATGGTATCTATTTTATCATTACTAAGCATCCTTGAAAATTTCATGAAGTTATGTCTTGTCTCCTGGCCTTTGCAATTTATTTTATCCCCTAGTCTGTAAGCTGAAATTTGAAAAGTAGCCATTGTGCTCAAAAAACCCTCAAAACCCTAGCCTCAATTCTAATTTGCTGTTACTTTATCGGCAACTTAAGGGTTCCATTTTTACCCATGTGCCTTTTAGTTCTTTTCGGTCGCCAGTTCTCTTATTCTTTCCAGCGGGTGTCTTTTCTTTCTGCGAAGTAGCGACTGTAGTAATTCTCCTAGTCGCACAATTTCTTTCAGCGGTTCCCTTTTCTTTTAGCGACTTAGTGAATGCAAGGTTTCTCATATTTGCTAAGTATCTCCCAGTCACCGCATAACATCCCACAACCCAATGAAATAGTTAACCTTTTCTTCAGTTGCATAATCACAAAGTGTTCTCTGGCGATCTTTTATGTGGGGTCCCAAGCATCAAGATCTGACGGTCATCTTGATTTTGCAAAGGTTGTGTCAGAGGCTTGCGGAATCGTGAAAACCATTAGATCTTCCAAGTCTACAATGCTTCAAACATTTAGTGGGTCTGGTGGAAAATCATCCTATTTGGCATGTGATTGGTTAGTTGTGATGACTGGTTTAGTTTGTTAGTTAGGGCCCAGTGAACTTCCCAGTCAAGATCTAACGGCTGGCGCATGATCTAAAGGAATATTTGAAGGTCATTTGACCATGCACCCATCATTGATTTTTTTTCGCTGTCAGAGCTTCATCGAGTGGGTCCTCGGTTGTTGATGTGCTTGCTTTTGATTGGTCCACATGAAGATGACTGGATACTATTAGGGGGGCCATGTTAGAGTGCCTGCAGGGATGTCAGAGGGATCAGGATCTATGGCTGGCGCTTGATCTGAAGGGTTTGTGTCAGAGGATCCGATCATGCACTGACCATTCGATCTGCCAAGTGTACAGCTTCTGTCAGGTGGGTCGATGCTAGGTCAGGGTGATTTGTCAGCTTCTTATTGGTCAAAGTGAAAGGAAAATCTATGGGACCATGTTGCCAGGTGTGTTCAGGTGTTTGAACATGATTGGTTAATGCATGCTGATAAAGATTTACAGGTGGATCCGTGTCTTAGTGGGGTCCTAGTTCTGAAAGGATCTACAACTGTTGCATGATATCAGGAAAGTGTTGAGATGTTTCCTGATAGAGCAGTTAGAATGAATGATAGATTGACATGTGGAGATGGGCCCAAGGTTTGACAAGTATTTGGTGGCTCCGATAAGATCCTTGTGGTCATGTATTCGCATGATAAATTAGTAGTGTTCCAAAAGATCTACCAAATACACAAATATGTGTGTTCACTAAATCGGGAGATAATTTTGCAAGACCCTAAAAGTTCTCAATGACCTGGCGATTGTCTTTAGTCTCCAATTCACCAAATACAAGCTGGATTTCTCATAAGTGGTTAAAAGGATATTCAGTGACTCAGTGAATAAAGGGTTCTCATGTTCATGGGATGTAACCAGGGTTAGCTGGGAGACTTAGAGATTCAACGATAGCCTTGTTCGCTAAATCACTTAACCAGACCTGAGTTGGCTAAAGGACTTCATGAATTAGAGGAAGTCTTCAGTTGCGTAGTCGCTGAATGACTTAAAAAGTGGAAGGCTCGAGGTGGTTCCAAATATGCCAACATGTCAGTATGCTCACTTCTGATTGGTCGCTGACTTCCACATTGACGTTTGACTTGATATCTTAAGGTTCCAACTAGTTTCAAAGTGCATTACATCCATTCATTTACCGGGAAGGGTTCTCATCGACAATTGCATTTTAAACTTTGCCAACTAGCCATTAATATTCAAATTTGAATGTCTTTGTGAGGCTTTTTGCCAGCATTTGATTTTCTTACCACAAGTGGCAAGGTAGCTCAGAGAATTGATATCTACAAGATAGTTACAGTTGGGAGGTTTATGGAAAAGATCTAGGTGGCCATACTATGGTACCATGTCGGTGTTCTTACACCAAAGAAGCATTAAAGGGTTAGCACCACCTGTGACTGATTTTGATTTTAAATTCAAATATCTGTAGGAT
Organism: Chamaecyparis obtusa; assembly: GCA_027943335.1. NCBI lineage: Eukaryota > Viridiplantae > Streptophyta > Pinopsida > Cupressales > Cupressaceae > Chamaecyparis > Chamaecyparis obtusa. The sequence goes on from BSBK01007943.1 coordinate 40,476, forward strand.
CATATTTCAAGCATTTATGGTGGAGTTTTTGTTGCAGGGATTTTTGGTGAGTCTGGGTTGCTTGTCTTTAGGTTGGTTGCGGTATGGGGATAGGCATGCAAACTTAAATATTTGATCAACCATGATATTACAGAAGATATATTCATGATCAAATTTGATGGACCAGTCCCCTAGGGTTTGATTACTACATTGTAAAATTTGTAACCCTAGTTAGGTTAATTTTGGACTCCTTGCTGCGTGCAGTTGAGGAGGTATATATTGTTTTTTTAGAGCCTTAGTGCTCAGAGTTCGCATTTTGTAAAGAATAAAGTCTCTTTCTTGTAGAGCTATCTGTGGCATTCTGCCCTCTAGTTTCCCACACTCTGTAATCTCCCATTGATGATCAAATCAAGCTTGAGGTACTTGAGATATTTGTTCTATCCATGTCCTTACTATTTCTATCATCTCTTATTGGATTGAAGCTTATGAATACTGTTGATGGAAATTGGTGTTCCTAGTTCCTCTCACTATCTTTGATTTTGTGTGTTACTATGTTTGATCTGATTGAGATGTTTTGTGGGTATACTATAGCCCCTAGCAATCTCATCTCATTCCTACATCTAGTTGCAGAAGAGGATGTTTGTTTGCAGGTCATAGGTTGAGTCTTTTGTTCAGACCCTCTTGTGAAATACTTATGCAAGCCTATCTAGTGAGTTGTGACTTATTAGACCTAGTTCATCTATCAGCCTTATTCTTCTATACTGAGATCCAAATCCCTATTTTCAGTGTATCACCTAGTAGGTATTTTTTTTTCATGTTTTTTCCCTTTCCTGTACTCCTATCCCTTTCCCTCCAAATATTTACTTTCCTGTTGAGAGAAAATTAAGGTGATTATCCAAGAGGAACCAGCCTAGAATCTGGAGGTTTCATCTTAGTTAGCATAGGTCCCACAACCTGGAGATGATTCCCATGTTATACTAGGTTATCAAGACCAAGAGAGCTTGAACTAAGGGTGCAAACTTAGTGTATAACAATAACCATCACCTAGATCTCCTTGGAAGAGTCCACATCATAATAGCCACCAAGGACCTTCACCAAGCGCTTGGCCTCCATCTTGTCTTTATGGAAATGTTGAATGGCCTATTGGTAAATATTCTTATCTCTATAGAATTGCATACCCATGATATTTAACCTAGACACCTTTGCAATAATATCCTCAATGACTTTCACCATCATTCCCCCAATGGTTATAGTGTCATCTTTCCATCTTTCAACAAAAGTTGTGTGACTCCTTCTTTGAACCTATGAATGCATTCCATGTACGTGGTGAGCCCTCCCTTCCTAAGCTTGTCCCAAACCTCATTCTTATTCTTCCATTTTTGGCAGTCCTTTAACTCCCTCCAATTTTTCCCTACACTTATGATGCTTTCTGATAAACTCTCAATAGAAATGGTACGGAAAATACAAAGATAGAACACATTGGAAGATTTTAAATTAAACACCATCATAATAGACGTGTGTCTACATTCAACCACCTCGGGAAATTTGAGAATTTTTGTATCCCTAATAACTGCTTTAAATAAATTGGGACCTTTCATCATAACTTTCCAAGATATTCTAGATCTGCAATTTTACTGTGAGTCATATCGAAAACCAAGTTGGCATTCAAATCAATGGTCAGATCATTCCCTCCATGATAAGTCATGATGTACTTATCCTTGATGGTGATGTTGTCCAACGCATCTGTCGTAATATTAGCCTCCATGAAGTTATAAGTAATAATTACCTAAATAAAGGAATTAATAATTAACTAAGCCTCCTCTATAATTGCCTTAATAGTCCATGAAGTCTTGGTCACCCCTTTGAGATAGTTTAAAATATTCAAAGAGTCTCCTTCAATCCACACGTTTGAAGAAATATCCTCGTTTATAATTTTTAAAGTTTGAAGAAGAGTCATAGCCTCTACAAGGTGATTGGTTTCGACTCCTATAGGGAATGCCACGATAGCAAGACAATTATCCATGTCATCCCAAATAATCTCACCACAACCAACATATCATTTTCCAAATGTTGATGATAATTTTAATTGCATATTTTCATTTTACAAGTGTGGATTGAATATCTTCCATGGTCTTTCATTTACTAGTAGAGTAAATAATTACTCAACTAGATAACTTGTTGATTCAACTATGCAAATTATTGATCTATTTGTAATATTGATATGCCAAAGCCACTTAAAATGGATTTTATCAAACATTTCCCCATAAGTAGGTTACTAAAATTTACAACATTGAGGATGCAACAGAAAAGGACTTCGTGATTCTTTTAGACTATGTAAATCAAAATTACCTCATGATTAGTTAGTATTCACCTCACAATTAATCTTGACATTCAAATTATAATTATGAATAGATAATTCTAAGATAATTTCCAATAGATGTGATATTCTAACCAACCTTAAACTAAATATCCATAGATTAAGAGTATAATCTCTATGAAGGAATAAATAATTTATGTACAATGATGTACCATGAATATTTGTGCAAGAGCATGGGTAAGAGAAACCTCTGCCAACATGTTCAACCAAAAATTTTATGTTACAAAACTCTTAGATTGTATTTTTATACTGAATTTGACTTATGCTTCTCATTATTGGATGTCTCAAACACAAAAAAAATCTTGGTCATAATTTGGTAAACTCTCTTCCATTAAACTTAATCCATTACTGATCATCTAATTTTTATTGCCCTAGTAGAAAGATAAAAGGCCCTTCTTATGATATGTCATTTGATGCAAGCCACTATAATAAAAATTGATGCAAGAGCATTTTAGGATTATTGGCAATCCTATATCACACAAAAAAATAAAAAATTTGAAGGGTACTTGGTAGGTTTTGATCTTGGTTGGTGAAGTGTTACTCATTCATTGAGTATTGTTTCCCGGTTATAGTGTTAACTGAGAGGCTCGGTGAAGAGGTGTTGCTCGATTGTAGTGTTTGCTGGGGAGCTCACTTTTTAAAGGGAACTTTGTAACTGAAGGTGTTTAGTTATTCCTAGTGCTTGGTGGAACTATTTCTCAGTGATGCAAGTGGTGCTTAGTCGACGTGCTTGCTCAATAATGCCTAGCTAACTCGGTTGTTTTGTTGACGCTCAATAGTTTTGGTTTGCCGACTAGAATTCTTAGCAGACCTTCTCGCTAACTTCATGTATTTAATGTTGGTAGCTGATGTTACATTCTCCTAGGTAGATCTAGAGGCCAATATGGAGAATTAATTATTTGTAAGGCTATTTGTGAGCCGACTTGTATTGCATTTAATATTTGGTTTTAGTAGAAGCTTATTGTGTTTTAGGATTTAATTTTTTCTTCCATCTAACTTATGGCTAAAGAAGTAGTATTTAATATGATGTGGGCTAGAGTTGTAGACACATTTCAAAGGGGGATTGAAGGCCTGATCAATAGGAGGATTGTGAGATCAGATCTAAGGGTCTGAACTATTCAATCTGAGTTGTATGTTTGTGTAGAAGGTGAGCAACCTAATGCCTGTAGAAGATTTGTTCTTGGTCTTGGTTTATCTCCTTGTATTTGGTTGTAATCGGAAAGGCCTTACAGCCCCACATACTGCACTAAATTGAATCTTGTTTTTCTATCTTTTTGTTTTGTAAGATTTATGTTGTGTTGTTCATTGTATCAGGGTTTGGATTATCTATATCTAGATCCTCCATCTACCTTGATTATGTTAGGTGGTATCAGAGATTGAAGATTCTAAGTGTGTGGACATATTGCCAAAGGTGAGGTAGTTTGCACCAAGGCCTTGGGTTCAAGATGCCTCTAAGGAGAGCTCGTGAGATCTCAGAGGAAGAACCTATTGGGGAATTCATTCCTGATGATTTTAGGGCTTTGCAGAAACAAGTGCAAGACTTACAAGGGGAATTAAGAATGAAGAGTATAGTAAAAGAAGATAGTGATGATGACTCTAAGGAGGAATGTCATTTTGAAGAAGCCATAGAAGAAGTCAGGGATCTAGAAGAGACTATAATCTTGAAATCTATGTCTAAAAATGGGAATAGACCTAAGATCAAAGTTTCTACATTTGTTGGGAGCCTTAGGCCAGAAGAATTGATTGATTGGATTAATGAGATGGATGAATACTTTGAGCATGAAGAAGTAGAATATTTTGATAGAGTTTAATTTTCAAAGACTAAGTTGAAGGGTCATGAAAATATTTGGTCAAGAGAAGTTCAATTGGAGAGAAGTAAGAGAGGAAAAGAAAAGTTCACTAGATGGAACTGAATGGTTGAAAAGTTGAAAAAGAAGTTCATCATGGTGGATTATGAGTTAGAGATGTTTAAGAAGATGCAATCCTTGAAGCAAACAAACAAATCAGTGTAGGAGTATACTGAGGAGTTTTACCAAATCCTAATTAGGAATGGTCATTCAGAAGCTAATAAAGAGAAGGTTGCTAGGTATTTTTATGGCTTGACACCTAGTATTTAGGTAGAGTTACTTACTATTTAGATGATAGCTATAGGAGATTCTTATCATATGGCATTGAATATTGAGGAAATGATGAACAAGAGGTTTGAAAGAATATAGAATAACAAGAATCGAGGTGGTAGGACCGGTGACACAATGGATGGAGGTAATGGGGTTGAGAATCCTTAGCAGACTGATGAGGGATCTAGTAGTGGTTAATAGACTGACATATGATAGAGAGGAATATGGAGAAATGAGTTCATAGGTACTTATTTTCAGTGTGGTGAGAAGGGTCATAGAAGTTTTCAATGTCCTAAGAAAAGAGTTGCACTAGTTATCGAGGAAGACATAGAGAATGCTACAAAAAAAGGTGAGTTGCTTATCACTAATAGGTTAGTTGCATGTGTTAATGAACCTGTACAAATGAGAAATATGTTTAGAACTAGATGTAAGTGCAAGGATAAGGTATGTAATGTTTTGGTTGATGGTGGCAGTTCTGAGAACTTTGTTCTAGAAGAGATGGTTACTAAGTTGAATTTGGAAAGAAGGAAACACCCTAACCCTTATCAGATTAGTTGGGTACAAGATGTTTCTTAGGTTAGGTTTGAAGAGAAATGCTTAGTTGATTTTTATATTGGATCTTATCATGATGAGATACTATGTGATATATTTCCTATGGATGTTTTTCATTTGTTGCTCAGGAGACCTTGGCAGTTTGATAGACATGTTATATTTTATGGTTGTGCAAACACATATTTGGTAAGCTATGGTGGATCTAGGAATAATTTATTACCATGCAAGATAAAAGGACTAAGGGATGTAGAGTTGTCAGGTGTTTTCCATGTGACCATGACAAACCTCAGGAGAAAAGGGTTGATGAACCTATTCCTATGGATAAAGTGGAGTCTAGTTTGAAAGGGAAAGATACTGACATATTTGAGGAATTTGTTGAGATTAAGAGGTAGATGGTCTTTCTGACAAAGATAGTACAATAGATAATGACATTAGTGACATAGGGAGATGTAGATGATACCAAGTTGATTAGTCAGTCTAGAGAACATGTGGTTTACCAAAAAACTGATGTGATCCAGAGTGGAAGAGCTGGTTAGAGTTAGTTGATGTCAGTTTCAAAGATGAAAGATGATAAAAGTGGGAAGCAGAAAAACTTGCTGAATAGGAGGATGGATAAAGTAGAGAAAACATGGAATGAAGGACAAGAGGAGATATGGGTTAAGAATAGATATGGCATACCTATTCCGATTCCCTTAAGATGTTCCTGATTTCCTTATGAGAAAATCTTCTTTACCTGGGGTGTCTAATGCAAGAGCATCCTCAGATTCTTGGCGATCCTATATCACACAAAATAATTTTTTTTTTAAAGGGTACTTGTTAGGTTTTGATCTTGGCTGGTGAAGTGTTATTCGGTTACAGTGTTACTCGAGAGGCTCGGTGAAGAGGTGTTGCTCAGTTGCATTATTTATCAGGGATCTTATTTTCTGAAGGGAACTCAATAACTGAAGGCATTCAATTATTCCTAGTGCTTAGTGGAACTATTTCTCGTCCATGCTAGTTATGACTGGTTGACGTGCTTTCTCGGTAATGCCTAGGTAGCTTAGTTTTTTTGCTAATACTCGATAGTTCTAGTTTACCGACTTGAGTTCTTGGTAGATCTTATGGATGAATTGATGTATTTAATGTTAGTAGATGATGTTACATTCTCCTAGGTAGATCTAGAGGTAGACATGGAGAATTAATTATTTGTAAGACTATTTGTGGGATGACTTTTATTACATTTAATATTTGGTTCTAGTAGAAGTCGACTAGGTTTTAGGAGTTAATTATTTCTTCCAACCGACTTGTGGCTGAAGAAGAAGTATTTAAGGGGATTTGGGGTAGACTTGAAGACACAATTTTGAGGAGGATTGAAGGCATGATCTGTAGGAGGATTGTGACATCAGATCTGAGGACCTCTGATGTGTTGGATCTGAGTTGTATATTTGTGTAGAAGGTGAATAGCCAGATGCTTGGAGAAGATATTTTCTAGATCTTGGTTTATCTCTTTGTATTCGGTCATAATTGGGAAGGCCTTATAGCCTGACATGTTGCAATAAGTTGAATCTTGTTTTTCTATATGTGTGTTGTGTAAGATTTCCATCATGTTTTTCATTGCATTAGGGTTTGTATTATCCATATATGGATCCTCCATCTTCCTTGATTGTGTTAGAAAGAAAAGATGCTTCAAATATATGACTCTTGGATATCTAGATGTTGTCTAATCATATCCCAAAGTTACTTCTTGAGTGTCCAAAATTCTCTTTTATCTTTTTATATTTACACGTCATTCTTTTGATAAATATCACTACCTATAACTCTAATCACTAAAAAATGGTCAAAGAAAATTGAATACTAAATCAAGGAAAATCTAGAACAAAATTGAATCAATTGGATCACAATGCATAATTAGGAAATCAAAATTAAAATCAATATTTAATTCAAGATAAATCAAAAGTGAGAGCATTTTAATCAAAAGATATCAAATCAAAGTACAATTAAATCAATTAATTGTATAGTTTTGGATTAAATCAAATTCAACCCATTCAAGGGGTTCATAGCTAAATAAATCAATTTAAATCAATTAATAAATCCTAATTTCCCTCAACAACCACAAAGGGAGGAAATTCAATCAACCAATAGGATTTGAGGAAGGCATTGACATGGATCAAGCCAAGTTCAATCTCAATCACTCAAAGTGAAAGAGAATCTTGTCCATTGATCTTGTCTACTTGTCCCAAGCTTTGAGGACACAAAATTTGCATTGTCTTCAAATGTTAGAACCAAAGACTCAACCAAGGCCTAATCATGATTAACTACACTACACCCCCTACTATTGGGAAAATCTAGAAAAGGAAGACCAAAATCCTCATAATTCATGACCACACATCTGAGAATTGCATAGAACCTCTTGCATTTTATAGCTAGAAAGGCATTTTAAGAGTTTAATTAGCATTTAATTTGATCTAATTATTAGCTTTAGCTTGTTTATCTTATCATTTCTCATTCTAGGACTATCATTAATTGAAGCTTGCTAGGAGATTCTATTAACACTCTTAGATAGAGAGCCATAGGATACTCAATTGATCATTAATTTGCTAAATAGTTGCTATAATTATGGTTTATTCAGTTTCTATTTCATTTATTGTCAATACTAATTCTATGAAGATACTATTTCTAGTATAGAAAATGGCACCCACCGTGGGGCCAAATGCTCCACTTTACTAAATGCTCAAAATTATATCATTTTTATCAAATTTTCATGTGTTTAACTCTCGGGTTTTTTAGGAAACAACACTTTTACACAATCAAACATCGCTTTCAAGCACTGTTCCAATGCTTTTGTGATAAAGTTGTGTGCCTTTGCACCGATCCATGATGCTTTTGATCTTTCTATTTTCTATCTATCATTCTTACAACACCTTTGCATGGATCAACAACATGTTTTCCCTGACTACTGCGTGCTTTTACTAATTCAGAGAGCACTTTTACCTCATTTTTACTGCATTTGATAAATTCTGCAGTGCTTTTATTAGTTAATTATGTGCTTTTAAGTTTTCTGACAGAGTTTAGACAACACTTTTAATCAGATTAGCAACACTTTTACGCAATAAAATAGCACTTTTAAACATTAGGACAACACTTTTGCATAAACTATAAATTTTCATTATCTAACTATGGTAAAATGATTTTCATAACTCTACAAGATTTCTGACCACAGAAAAGCAAAAAAATCCAGAGAGTAGATTCAATAGAGAAGGAAAAGCTTTGACAAGTAAGGCTTAAAATTTAGTTTGTCTTTGTTCTTCAAATTTATCTTTGGTTTCTTCACTTTGGTTGGCTTTGTTGACTAACTTGTTGGAGAAAAAAAGCACGTTGGAAAGGAACTATAGCCAAGGTAGGCATAAATTCATGGAAATAACTAAAAAATACCACTAACTTTTGTTAGCTACAAGGAAAGGTAAGCCTTAAAACTTGGTGATTTTCGTGCTTAAATTGTGGCTTTGTCCTTTCAAAATCTAGTAATTTGGATAGCTTAAGGGAATAAACTAAACACTTAATTCAAAAACCCCTTGTTTGTAGAAAAAAGTAGCAATACTCGATTCTCATTAGTTAGTGGGTTGGAAATTGAACCTTGTTAAGTATGGTTGTCCTACAGAGAATACCATGCTAGAACTTTAGTTGGGCTCACCTTCTGAGATTTGCCTTAAAAGGGCCACTGAGAGGGATAGCATAGAGTGGGATACGCTTTCTTTTTCTATGAGAATCCAACCCACTATAAAACAAAACACATACATCCTTAATGGGGTATGTAACAAAAGGATACTAAATTTTTGAACTTTGTTAGAATTCGTAATCTTTCCTTGGTGTATTTATAAACCAAGGTTAGACCTTCTTTCTAATATATTAGGATATAAGCCAAGGTATCCTAATATATTTCTTTTTGTCTTCTTTCTCCTTCTTCCTAATTTGTCCTCTAGTAGAATATGTGAGGACAAATATTTATTGTAATTTTGTAATTTAGTTCTTTTCCTCCTTATGAGGAACATCACACTTGGCTCACACACTCTTATGGATGTGGCTTACATGCACATGGGAGTTACACTTTGAACTCCTTCACTTATCTCTACTTATAGAGATATTTCTCCACACACTCACATAAAAAAAATCTTTTTCTCACAACTCTCTCAATTTCTCTCTTTCATAGTTCTATAATATTGTATTGAGCTAAGTGCTCATATTCTCTCTCTCTCTTTAGGCTTTTCATGCCTCATTCATAATTCACAAGGGGTTTTCTTAGCTTTCCCCTTTCAAATTCTTGTCTCCTCTTTACTTTGTTGGTGTATGCTCCTAGTTATTGTGCAAATTCATGGTATTGTTTCCTAACTCCTTGCTCTTGGATTAAACAATTTCCTATTTGTTCTTTATCATTTTAACATGGTATCAGAGCAGGTTGGTTTAATCTCATTTTGAGTGTACAGGTGAAGGGGCTATCATATTTTGGAGCACTCCAAATTGGAGACTCTTGAGAGAGATTTCACTAATTTCTTCTTTTAATCTTCTTAAGTTGGAAAAAATCAAAAAAATTTGGGTTTGGCTGGTTTACCGCCAAACCCGATTTATTTAATTGGTTACATTACTCTAATGTTTAGCATTCCGATTCTTTGTTTTTAAAATTTCAATATTTTGTTATATTAACCTCATTTTGTTTTGTGCAGGGTTGGTAAATATTATATTTATCAACATTTCTATATTGAAATATACCCTAAAAAGAATATTATTATAATTTTTTATTAATTAAAAGTTTTAAAAGTTTCAACAGTTAATTATATTTTATATTCTTTCAAAGTGCATATAATATATTCTCATACCTTTTCCTGCATAGAATATCTTTTTTTCAAATTACAACTTTTAGTTTCTAAAATTAGTTTTTGCATGCGTTTATTCTTTCATATCTCTTTATGTTCATTATAATCATTGCTTTGATTCTCTGCAGGCATTGTTCATCATTTCTTTACTATCCATTTTTTTTGCATGCACTACTTGTTTAATACACTATCTTTAGCATTTTTTAACCTATTGTATTCGTAATAGTTCCGATATTTAGTATTCACTTCATTGCCTTCATTTTCATCTTCGTATTTAGATGTGCACTGTTGTTTCCTTTTTAAAAAAAAAAACTCTCTGGTGTTTCTTTTTTAAAAAAAAATATATTTTCTCTACATTTCAAGCCTCTGGTTTTCCCTTCAGCATTCTTGAAGTTCACTCAGTTTGGACAGGAGGATTGAGGATCTATATTCATTTAATATTAATTATCTCTGGTTTTTTTTTTCCATTAATGTAATTTGGTTGATTAGCATTTTATGTTAATAAAGTTACTTGCTCTTTTTGTGCTGGTTCTGTAACCCTCCTCTTTTGTAAGCCATAGTGCAGCCCGAACTGTACTCACACTGGCAAAGCAAAACATAGAGGCAAGGGGGACGAATACCAGTTAGTAGGGGCATTTTTTTTATAGGATCTCTACTTTCTTTGGCTATTTTTTATCACATTCTCATGATAGTGACTGCAGGAGATTGAAGGAATTTGTGCGGGATACTTGCTTTACCACCATTCTTGTGTGGTTATTATTTATTAATACCGTATCTTATCCTTTTTCTGCTCTTTTGTTGCTCTGTCATTATTGCATCCGAGAGCATTTTGTTTTATATAATCTCTATTATCAAAAGGAAACTTATATCAGGTCCTTGCTTTCACTCAGGTTCTTGGTTCCTTTTTTTTTGCTTCGTAGATACTCCAAAATCTCTTGGATACTACTGCAAGCGGCCTCCTTGTTCTTTTTTGCTGTTCTGGTTTGTATCTTGTGCATGTAAGCGGTTAGATTAATAAAAGGGTTTCATTTCTACAATCCTTTGAGACGTACACAATAAACCATTCGCGATCATCATTTTGAACAATAACAAAGAATCGAAGAATCGATTCAAGGCTGAACAGCCTATGAAAGAATTAACGTCTCTTTGCTTTTAACGTTAAAAGCAGCTTTGCATGATTATTTTTTCATATAGTTTTTTTCGGCTGCATCCATTTTCATCTTATTAGATTTAAGAGGTTTAAAGTCTACTCTTTGTTTCTATTTTCGGTTCTTACCTTTCATCAATTATTGCATCTTCAAATTAGATATGCATGCATTTTTTTTAATAACCTCTTATAGTTGCTATTTTAAGTGATTCTAATCATTCCTAGTCTTGTAGAATTTTCAATTTTGATTCTGTTGCATAGTTTCTATTTTCGTTTCTATAACGTTTCTGCAAATTAATATCTCTTTCTACAAAAAAATTTCATTACTTCTCATTTTTTTTGATATCTTTTTTCTTTTGTTTAAGTGCTTTTACTTCATCGCTATTAATTTGATCTCTATTTTTTTTATCTCTGTTAATTTGGAAGTGTCAACTTCATCCCTGTTTATTTGAGCACTGTTCCTTGCATACAATCTCATGCATGTGTTGATTGCTCTAAGTGTTCACTGTTCTCTTTGATTTCATAGTTGTGTGTATCCTTTATTGCTGGAAAATAACATTTATTGTGCTAACATTTTTTGCAGCAAATAGAGTTTATTACTATTTAACGCTATATTCTGCATAGTTTGTTCACATTAAATCTATTTTGTAGATTAAGGGTTTCATCTGTTATTAACGGTTTATAGTTTAAAGTCTATTATTAACATTTTATAGTTTAACATTTTAACGTTTAATGTTATTAACTGTTAATGTTATTAATGTTATTAACTGTTAATGTTATTAACGTTTAAAGCCTGTTAATGTTATTAACGTTTTATAGTTTCACACTTTATAATAACTCTATTATTAACTCTGTTTTTACCTTTTGAAGTTTATTGTGTTTTTTTTCCAAGTATATTGTGAGATTGACTTCTTTCAAATTATTCAATTCATGGTTTTTGCTATTGGCGGTATATGCTTGAGACATTAGCAGAGAAGTGACTTAGAAATTAGAGTTTTTTTTTAATCAAATTCACGAGGGTTTGTGCCCGGTCTTGAACAATATAGTTGACTGGCAACATACAGCTGAAAAATAGATAATAAAGTTTATACATACCAGTTTGTCGTACTTTACAAATCTTAGCTTGTAATATCTTGTCTTAGTTTTTATTAGCTCTGTATCGTTGCAAGTATAGTTTATCAAACATCAGTTATAAACTTAAAATTCAATTTATATAGTTTTTTCCTTCTAATGTTTCTTTAAAATTTCTGTTGTTTCTTTTTATCTCCCCGTAACATTTTCTCATTACCCTATCTTTTCTAAGTTCTTACGTAACTCATAATTATTCCCTTTAACAAAGAATTCAACCCAAGTCTTATGCAATTAGATTCTTAGTATGAGCATATATTCTTAAAACTTTTAGCTTTAGTATAAGAACTTAGTTTCTTCATTTAAAAAAAAAAGGGAATTCATTCATTTCTTTTAGAATTTGTCATTTCTAACTTGTTCTTAAGTGGATGTTAAAAGTTTATGAAAAAGTTTAATTTTTTTTTGGAAAGTTTAGTATTTTGTTTATTAAAATATTATTTTTTATTTTATATAAAAAGTTGAGCTATAAAGTTTTACTTTATTTTATTTCTAAATTAGAATATTTATAACTATTTAGTATAAAAATTTTTAAGTTTTAATTTAGTCTTTATCATTAATTTATTCATTTAGTCTTAACATTAAAATCTACTCTAAAGCTTTTTTTAATCAAGGGAAATTTATTATTCTTTTTATTTAATTTAAAAGTGTTTGTTTAAAGTATTTTTTACAAACTTTTTCTCACTCCTTTTTCATTTTTTAGTCTTTTTTCATTTTTTTTATTTTTTTATTTTTTTTCTCTCTAACGTTTTATTGCAGGTTCAATTTTTTTTGTATTCAGGTTCTAACCTTTGTTTTGCAGGTTCGTGTTGTCATTTTAGTTGCTTCTAACAAGTTCTTTTTTTCACTGCCCTCTGTTATAGTGTTTTTCTCTCCCTACCCTGTTCATTTTACCCCCTTTTTTTCCATCATGTCTACTCTAATGCCTGAAATCAAACTAACCAGTACCAACTACCATGCCTGGAAAACCCACATGACATTTATATTCAGATTCCGCCGTCTTTTAGACATTGCCACTAATGCCAGCACTAAACCCGCCACCACTGCCTCTCAAGCTGACCAAGATGCTTGGCAAGCTAAGAATGATGAAGCCCTTGGTTTAATTGGCATATCATTAAGTCCCGAACTGTATGTCCTTATTTCCTCTTGTACAGAAGCCCATCAGGCTTGGGACGTCCTAAAAAACACCTATGACAGTGCAGATGAGACCCGTAAAATACAGCTTCAAGACCAGCTTGAAGACCTCAGGTATACAGATTTTAATTATGTTGATGACTTTTTACTTAAATTTGATTCCATTAGAGTTTTATTAGATGGATTACAAGTACAATTATCTGATTTAAGAATCATTCATATTATAATTCGTAAATGTTTACCTAGGCAGTTTCAGCAATTTATCACTAATATCTATTCTCAGTTAGCTATTCCTTCCTTAGCAACTCAGTTAACTTATACTATTTTTCAAACTATGTTGCGTCAAGAGGAGGCTAAACTAATTCAATTTGGTATATTGAAATCTCATGAACATGCTTATGTTTCTCAATCTAATAATAATATGAATAGACCTAGTAATAATTCTAATAACAATCAAAATAATCAGAGATCAAACAATCCCAACTATAATCAAAATCATCAAAGATCTAATAACATTAACACTTTAAATAACAATTATCAAAGACCTAATAATAATTCTAATGCTAATAACAATACTAACAATAATAATCCTTCAAACAGGCCTTATTGCACTTATTGTGGTAAAAGTGGTCATTTAAGTCATAATTGTTTTAAGAAACAGAAAGATGATCAACGTAATTCTCAGAATTACTCTAATAATCAATCTCGTTCTGCTTTTACTGTTAGCTTTAATGCTTCTAAACCACTTGAATGGATTGTTGATAGTGGTGCATCTCAACATGTTACTTCTCATAAAGAAGTTTTTGATTCTCTGCAACCTGATTCTTTGAATATTCCTGTTTCCTTAGCTGATAATCATTGTTGTAAAGTTGAAGGAACTGGTAATGTTTCTGTCCCTAATGGTAAAATACATGATGTTCTTTATGTTCCTGATTTAAAAGCTAATCTTCTTTCTGTTCCTCAATTATGTCAAGATTACAAGGTTGAATTTCATAAAAACAATTGTCATATTATTGATCCTAATACAGATAAAATAGTTGCTAATGCTAAGTTAGATGCTGATAATCTTTTTAAATTTTACCAATTTTCCTCTCCTAGATACTCTTTCCTTACTACTGTTGATTTTCATATTTGGCATGAGAGGCTAGGACATTTAAATTCTGATTATATTTCATTAATGCAAAGGGAAAATATGGTCGAAGGCCTACCTAAGTTTACTACTTCTAAATTAGATTGCAATGGATGTATGAGTGGTAAGATGCATAGAGAATCTTTTCCTCATAGATCATCTTGGAGAGCTCATAATAAGTTAGTTCTTATCCATAGTGATCTTCTAGGTCCTATGGAAAATACTTCACTTTCAGGATCTAAATATGCTCTAACATTTGTTGATGATTACTCTCGTAGAACGTGGATATATTTCTTACATAGTAAAGATCAAGTTCTTGATACATTTACTGAATTTCATGTTTTTGTAGAAAGACAAAGTGGCTGTAAAATTCAAATTCTTAGGACTGATAATGGTACTGAATATGTTAATCATGCTTTTCATAATTATTTAAGATCTTTTGGTATCAAACATGAGCTTACTGTTCCTTATACACCAGAACAGAATGGTGTGGCAGAACGTAAGCATAGAACTATAGTAGAAATGGCTAGATGTTTTTTGCATGCTAAAAATATGGATTATAAATTTTGGGCTGAAGCAATGGCATGTGCCACTTATATTCTTAATAGAACTCCTACTAAAGCCCTTCCAAACAAAACCCCTGAAGAAGTTTGGTCTGGAAGAAAACCAAATCTGTCTCATTTACGTATTTTCGGATCCACTGCTTATGTTCACACACCTAAACAGAAAAGGAAAAAGTTAGATCCTAAATCCACACCTCACATTTTTGTTGGCTATCAAGAACATACTAAAGGTTATAGAGTTTATGATCCTCTTACTAATAAAGTTCAGATAGCTAGAGATGTTTGCATTGTTGAAAATGGTGTTCATGATTGCTCTCAAATTTCAGATTCTGATTTTAATCACAGCAATATTGTTCTTGTGGAGGACCAACCTCCTTCTAAAGTTTCTATTCCTAATGTTTTTGTTCCTTCTGTTTCTGTTTCTAACAATCAGAATAGTAACAATGAACATAAAGATAGTAATAACACTAATAATGAGCACAAAGATAGTAATGATACTCCTCCTAATGATTCTGTTCCTAGTAGTAGTAGTAGTGATGATGATGATGATGGTAATAATTTATTCACTCCTCCTGGTAATATTTCTATTAATTCTAGAAGAAATCCTAAATGGTTTAAGGATTTACTTAATGAAGGTGATGATTACATTGCTAGAACAGGTGGACTTAAACCTAGAAGGATAAATTACTGCAATTATGCTCTTATGTCTTCTTTATCTAATGCTAATGATCCTCAAACATTTGCTCAAGCTAAAAATCAACCTCATTGGCAAACTGCTATGCAAGAAGAATATGACTCTTTAATTTCTAATAATACTTGGGATTTAGTTACTTTACCTCCTGGTAAGAATTTAGTTTCTTGTAAATGGTTATATAAAACTAAATTAAACTCTAATAATGAAATCAGTAAATTTAAAGCTAGACTAGTTGCTAGAGGATTTTCTCAAATTGAAGGAATAGATTACAATGAAACCTTTGCTCCTGTTGCTAAAATGCCTACCATTAAAGTTGTTATTGCTTTAGCTGCTAAAATGAATTGGCCTATTCATCAAATGGATGTTAAAAGTGCCTTTTTAAATGGTGATCTGCATGAAGAAATCTATATGTCTCAACCCCTTGGTTTTATTCAACAAGGTAATAAACATTTAGTCTGTAAATTAAAGAAGTCTATCTATGGTTTAAAACAGTCTCCTAGAGAATGGTATGCTAAAATTAATGCTTTCTTTATTTCCCAAGGTTTTGAAAGAAGTAAAAATGATCCTAACTTATATATCAAGCATAGTGAAGATAACATTATTATTATCATTTTGTATGTTGATGATTTAATTCTTACTTCCAGCTCTTGCCATTTAATTTCTGATGTCAAATTTCAACTCAACCAAAAATTTCAAATGACAGACTTAGGATTACTACATTATTTCTTAGGAATGCAAATTTGGCAAACTTCTAATGGTATTTTTATATCTCAAAGTAAATATGCTAAAGATCTGTTAGATAGATTTCATATGACTGATGCTAATCCAGTTTCAATTCCATGTGACTTAGGAACTAAATTAATGATAGATATGGAATCTCCTTATATTGATGCTACCCCCTATAGAGAACTAGTAGGTAGTCTGATTTATTTAACTCTCACTAGACCTGATTTATCTTTTAGTGTTGGTTTAGTTTCCAGATTTATGTCAAAACCTCAACAAACTCATTTTAAAATTTCTAAAAGAATATTACATTATATTAAAGGTACTATTAACTTAGGTCTTTTTTATGATGCTAATTCTGATTTCTCTTTAAAAGGTTTTACTGATTCAGATCTAGGTGGAGACCCCAATGATGGGAAATCTACTTTTGGATATTGTTTTTCTCTTGGTTCAGGTTCTATCTCTTGGAAAAGTAAAAAAGAACAATCTGTGTCTTTATGTTCCACTGAAGCAGAATATAAAAGTTGTACTCATGCCTCTAAAGAAGCTCTATGGCTTAGAAGAATACTTGAAGATTTGGGTCTACCTCAACAAGAACCTACACCTTTGTATTGTGACAATCAAAGTGCAATAGCATTGGCAAAGAATCCAGTTTACCATGCAAAGTCAAAGCACATTTCTCTCCACCACCACTTCATTAGAGAACACATTGCAGAAAATAGAATTTCCCTCATTCATTGCAAAGGAGAAGATCAAGTTGCTGATATTTTTACAAAGCCTCTTTCTAGAGAGAAATTTGAATTTCATTGTAATAATTTGGGGTTGATATCCCTTGATGTAATTACCCCAAGTAAAGATTAAAGGGGGGTGTTAGAATTCGTAATCTTTCCTTGGTGTATTTATAAACCAAGGTTAGACCTTCTTTCTAATATATTAGGATATAAGCCAAGGTATCCTAATATATTTCTTTTTGTCTTCTTTCTCCTTCTTCCTAATTTGTCCTCTAGTAGAATATGTGAGGACAAATATTTATTGTAATTTTGTAATTTAGTTCTTTTCCTCCTTATGAGGAACATCACACTTGGCTCACACACTCTTATGGATGTGGCTTACATGCACATGGGAGTTACACTTTGAACTCCTTCACTTATCTCTACTTATAGAGATATTTCTCCACACACTCACATAAAAAAAATCTTTTTCTCACAACTCTCTCAATTTCTCTCTTTCATAGTTCTATAATATTGTATTGAGCTAAGTGCTCATATTCTCTCTCTCTCTTTAGGCTTTTCATGCCTCATTCATAATTCACAAGGGGTTTTCTTAGCTTTCCCCTTTCAAATTCTTGTCTCCTCTTTACTTTGTTGGTGTATGCTCCTAGTTATTGTGCAAATTCATGGTATTGTTTCCTAACTCCTTGCTCTTGGATTAAACAATTTCCTATTTGTTCTTTATCATTTTAACAAACTTGCTCGAGTAGTCCTCATAGATTGCGCAAAAATATGACATACCGGTGGTGGGAAGCCTCCTAATATACTTTCAAGATGAAAGTTTAGTGTCCATTTTGAATGAAATTTATACTAAATCCTTGATAAATTAGCAAGTCTACCTCATTAGAGCCATTTAAAAGCCAAATTTGACCTTAGGTAGATTGCTTTGAAGAATTTCTTGTGATAATTGATAAAATTATTGTGTTGTGCTTGAAGGTCTTTGATTATAAAAAGAAAACATCCAGTAAGATCCAAAAAACAATTAACAACAAAAATTCAAAAGAATATTCTATTCACAAGAATTCAAGAAATGGAAAAAGAAATGGAAACATTATCCAACCAATTCTCATTAAGAACATTGTTTCATTACCTCTATGATCAAGAAAGACATCATGAATGCCATATCTTTGATAATTCAAAATTTGATAAAAAAGAATATCATGAAAACCCTATATTTGACCAAAAATATCCTAATGATAAACCAATATTTGATGAAGAACCTATTTCAAAATATCAAGAGAATATCATCTTTGATCAAGGAAATAAAAAAGAATTAGTCCAATCTCAACAATATTCATCATATGAAAACTCTTTGGGAAACACAAATACATCCAAATATCCTTGGGATAGATCATTTACTCCTTTGGGAATTTCATATGAATCAGATTTGGAAAAACTCCTTGAAAATGATCTCATCATGTTGCCTCAAATCACTTCATGTGGTTTTATCTTTTTGACCAATTATTGTGCATATCATAGACATAATGAGCATGAAACTTCAGATTGCATGGAGTTGAAACATAAAATCCAAAAACTTATAGATGATGACTTAATTTAAATTTAAAATCCTAATGACTCATCTAATGAAGATACTACTCTCAAGAAAGATCAAATTTATGAACACATGTCTAGTAGTGGTCATCTTATAGCTTTCACCTATTCCACCATTCCTCCATTTCATATAGAAGCAAAGCTATCCAATATTCCTCTATCAAATAAAGATCCAAACAATTTTCATAATGACTATGTATACCCTTAAGGGCTACCTCTAAAAGAGATCCAAGCTAATCTACATCTTGCTACAAACTTCTCTCATGCTCTAAATGTTATAGACCCCAAGCCTTCATGTGCTACAATGCCTATCATTCCTATTTCAAATGAATCTTCCTTAGCCATTGAAGAATCCCTCACACAGATCCAAATTCCTACATTGTCCTTAGAAGTGGCTCCATGTCAAGGGACTAATAAAAAGTGCAAAGAAACAAGTCTTATTAATGATCAAGATCAAGCTAATATCCCTTCTTATCCTATAGTTGACCAAAGTCCCACAACTCAAGAACCGCATGATGAACCCTTCATACCCTTCCATTTCTTTCAAGAAGATACCCTTGCTGGATATAATTGTCTGAAGGAGATTGTTGGATTAATTGTGTATTATCTTTGATATCACACAAATGTCATATCAATTATCATTCTTAGTATCTACCGAGCTCAGTCGGTCAGCAAGGTAGTTTTTAGTATCTACTGAGCTCAGTCAGTCAGCAAGGTGGTTTTCAGTGTCTATCAAGTTCTCTCAGGTGTCAAAAGAGAATATGACAGAAAATAGTGTTAAGTGAGCTTCCATGGTTATCGAAGGAAAGTTAGTGGTTACCGAGCTCACTCGATCTCCGAAGGATGTTGCAAAATTCACTATGGTTACCGAGTTCACTCAGTCACCGAAGGAAATCTTTTCAGGATTAGTGTTTACCGAGTAAGGTCGGCCCAATAAAGGATTTTGTTAATTTAAGAAATAAAGTTTGTTTATCCCAGCCGACTGTTGTAATGATTGTTAGTGCTGACTTGAAAATCTGAATGATTAATCCAAATGGTATATATATAGAATGTCAAGTGGTGAATTGAAAAAGAGTGTAGAGAATAATGCACAATGTGGAAGTATGTGAGCGAACATGCAAAATCATTTTGAAGAAAGGTGTGTGTAGATTTTGAAGGATGGTTAGATATCCTTGAGGAGCAGCAAAGATTTATTTGATCAGGAAGGATCTAGTGAAGCAGAACAGAGATCTGTAATCAGCAATTCAGTTGCATCTTAACTACGTCGTTTCATTGTTACTCTCTTACAATTGTAGTAGTGATTTCAGAATCTCTTCACCGAGTTGGTTTAATAGCCATTTTGTAAATCCTCTAACAAGGTGATAGTTCTATTGTATTGTTTCAAAAGACCTCTTACAAGGGCACTCCTAATAGGGTGATTAAACCCTCTAACAAGGTCACACCTAACAGTGTGTTTTGTAACCTTTTACCGGGTTGGCTCCTAACAGGGCATCACTTCAGAAGAGTGAAAAATAGTAACTAGTTACATTGGTGGTTTTTCCCATATTGGGTTTCCACGTTAAATCTGGTGTCTCTTGTGTTCATGTTATTTTCTTTATTCATGTATGTTAATCACTAGTGAATGCTTAAGAATAGTTATAATTAATACTCACTGCAATGACCGAGCTTCATCATTTCTCTGTATGTTTACCTAGTGACAACAGTAAATGATTTATTAAGACATCTAAGGATCTGTGGTAATATTTTTGTGGTTAACTGATTCACCCCCCCTCTCAGTTACTACATCTATATTTCCAACAATTGGTATCAGAGCTTTTGGTGCTTGCAGGAAGGGTTTCAAGGACCTAAGCTAAAGATTAGGATGTCTTACAAGAGAGAAATTCTAAGGCTTAATAGAGATAACTTTTCAGCATGGCAAGGTCTCATGAGACTTCATCTAGCTTCCATTGGTGATTCAAGATGCAAATATATTGACCAAAAATATACAGTTCCTACTGGCACATTAACTATTGAAGACATTGCAGAGAAAAAGAACCATAAAACCATGATGATAGACATTGCATCAGCTCTTAGCTATGAAGAATTTGATGAGATCAAAGACTGCAAAACTGCTCATGAAATGTGGAGCAAGTTGAAGAAAATTTATGGTGGTGATGACAATGTGAAGAGAGCCAAAGTAGAAAGCCTAAGAGGACAGTTTGATCAGATGAAAATGAGAGAAGATGAAAACATTACAAAATATGTTGAAAGGATCAAGGAAATTATTAGTGCAATTAGAGCTTTTGGAGGAAAAATTGATGATGAAACCATTATAAGTAAGGTTCTTAGAACATTACTTCCTATCTATGCAATAAGAGTATCTTCTATTCAAGAAAGAAGATTTGAAGAAAATCATAATATAACTTTGGATGCCTTATTTGGAAGATTGATAGCCTTTGAACTGGATAACTATGACAACTATGTTCCAACTTCTAAAAATATTGAATCAGCCTTTGAGGCCAAACTTTCACTTAAGAAGGGTAAGAAAATCTAGTCAGAAAGTGAAGAAGAATCAGAGGAAAGTTCTGATAGTGATCTTGAAGTTATTGAAGCATTACTTGCAAAGAAATATTCTAGAGGCAGAGGTAAATACAAAGGTAAAACTCCCTTAATCTATTTTTCATGTGAATAAATTGGTCATATTGCAGCTAGGTGCCCAAACAAGCAAAGCAAAGATGAGAAGAAAGGTTACAGGTATAATTGCAAGAAGAATTTCAAATCATTCAAGGATAAAGGTAAGAAAACATGTTTTTTGGCTAAAGATTCTGATGATAGTGAAGAAGAAATTGTTTTCATTACTATAAAAGATGAATCTAATGATGATGAAGATGAGATGGCACTTATCTCTCATATAAGAAAAAATGATACACGGATTATAGACAATGGATGTTCACATCATATGACTGGTGACAAAACTAAGTTTGAACACTTTGAAAACTATGATGGTGGTAGTGTAAGGTTTGGAAACAATGAACCTTGTTGTATAAAAGGAAAAGGATGAATTTCATTAACCAAAGAACTTATATGTGATAATGCATATTGGGTTGAGCGACTAAAGCATAATCTTCTAAGTGTAGCATAGCTAATCAACATTGGATTCAAAGTTGAATTTATGAATGGCAAAGCAAGACAGCTGGATGACAAGGGAAAACTGATCGGATCAGGCAAACAAACCAAAGGTAACCTGTTTTATCTTGATCTTGGTGAATGCTCATGTTTTATTGCTCAAATTGAAGAAATTTGGTTATGGCACAAAAGGTTATGTCATGTAAATTTTGATAACATGGTGAAAATAAGAAAATTAAAAAAAGTAAGAGGTATTCCTACTTTAAAGAAACCTGATGTTGGTCTATGCAAGAATTGTCAGATTGGTAAAATGGGAAAGTCTAGCTTTAAAAGTAAAAACTATCAGTCTGAAGATATTTTGGAAATTGTGCATACTGATTTATGTGGACCTATTTGAATTGAGAGCTATACTGGAGAAAAATTCTTTATTCTCTTTGTTGATGATTACTCTAGAATGATGATTGTTATGTATTTAAGAGAAAAGTCAGAAGCATTTGAGAAGTTCAAATGGTATTTAGCAAGAGTAGAAAAGGAAACAAGAAAAAGAATGAAGTGCTTGAGATCAGACAGAGGTGGTGAATTCATCTCCCATGAATTCAATAATTTCTACATTGAAAGAGGAATCAAAAGACAAGTATCAGCTCCAAGAACTCCCGAGCAGAATGGAATAGCTGAAAGAAGGAACAGATCTATCATGGATTGTGCAAGGACTCTAATGATTGATTTCAAAAGAGCTAATGATAACAGTAATTTATATATCAAAGAAGGACTAGATTAAAAAAAAAATTTGGCAGAAATATTTGTGGATGATACTGTGTTTACAGGGAATGATGATCAGTGAAAAGAATTTTCATAGCAAATGAACAAAGAATTTGAAATGTCTATGTTTGGTCAAATAAAATTCTTTGTTGGACTTCAGATTCAATAGAACAAAAATGGTATCTACATTACTCAGTCTAAATATATCAGGGAAATACTTAAGAAGTTTGGTATGGAAGATTCAAAACCAGTTGGTACACCCATGTGTACTGGATTGAAGCTTACCAAAGATGATGATTCAAAAGAAGTAGAATTAGACCTTATACAGATCAATGATTAGAAAA
Organism: Chamaecyparis obtusa; assembly: GCA_027943335.1. Taxonomy (NCBI): domain Eukaryota; kingdom Viridiplantae; phylum Streptophyta; class Pinopsida; order Cupressales; family Cupressaceae; genus Chamaecyparis; species Chamaecyparis obtusa. Next base: position 63,392 of record BSBK01007943.1, read on the forward strand.
TTACAGTATGTAGTGCACACAAGGCCTAATATTGCCTTAGCAATTGGTATAGTAGCAAGATTCTCAGCAAAACCCAAAGAAAATCACATGATGGCAATCAAAAGAATCTTGAGGTACTTAAGAGGAACTGAAGATTATGGCTTGTGGTATAAATTTGGAGGCAATCTGGACTTAAAAGTGTTTACTGATGTTGATTGGGGAGGAAACATTGATGACAGAAAGAGGACAAGCGGTGGAGCATTCTTTCTTGGCAAGAGGTTAGTATCTCTGACTAGTAAAAAGCAAAACTACACATCCCAATCCACAGTAGAAGCAAAATATGTTGCTGCAGTAGTAAACTGCTCTAATATTGTATGGTTTAAACAATTATTGGAAGGCATGAAGGTTGAGATCAAAGAATGAGTTGTTATGTTTTGCGATAATACAAGTGCAATAAATATTTTAAAGAATCCAGTAATGCATTCCAAAACCAAGCACATCACTATAAAATATCACTTTGTCAAAGAATTGGTGCAAGACAAGGAAATCAGATTGGAATATGTTCATAAAAAGAACAGATTATAGATATCTTCACCAAGCCACTGCCTAAGGATGCATTCTTGTATCTAAGAGGTAAGTTAGGGGTCACTCTCATGTCCGAGGTTCACTAAATAAAGTTTTAGTGATGCATCAACCAAAACATGTTGAAGATTAGCTAGTTGATGCAGCATAATCAAGGAATCATTGCATATGAATCAGTACTTAAGGTACATTGGTATTCACCGAAAGTGTGTGAGTTGTCTTTGGCATGTGTTGTCAAAGAGGGAGAGTTTGCTATCATTTCTAAGAAATTTCTTAGAAGAAAAATTTGAGAAGTTAAGAGGGAGAGTTCTCAATCAGAGAGAGAAGTTTGAGGATGATGCAAATCAGAATGAAGCTAAGGATATGTTTCTTATTATATGTTTTCTATGAAATTTCATTGTGCTATGACATGTTGTATTGCCATCAATGCTAAAGAGGGAGATTGTTGGATACAATTGTCTGAAGGAGATTGTTGGATTAATTGTGTGTTGTCTTTGATGTCACATAAATGTCATATCAATTATCATTCTAAGTATCTACTAAACTCAATCAATCAGCAAGGCGGTTTTCAGTATCTACTGAGCTCAGTCGGTCAGCAAGGTGGTTTTCAGTATCTACCAAGTTCTCTTGGGTGTCAAAAGAGAATATGACAAAAAATAGTGTTAACCGAGCTTCCATGGTTATCGAAGGAAATTTAGTGGTTACCGAGCTCACTCGGTCTCTGAAGGATGTTGCAGAATTCACTGTGGTTACCAAGTTCACTCAATCACCGAAGGAAATCTTTTTAGGATTAGTGTTTACTGAGCAAGGTTGGCCCAATAAAGGATTTTGTTAATTTAAGAAATAAAGTTTGTTTATCCCAGCCGACTGTTGTAATGATTGTTAGTGCCGACTTGACAATCTGAATGATTAATCCGAATGGTATATATATAGAAGGTCAAGTGGTGAATTGAAAAAGAGTGTAGAGAATAATGCACAATGTGGAAGTTTGTGAGTGAACATGCAAAATCATTTTGAAGAAAGGTGTGTGTAAATTTTGAAGGATGATTAGATATCCTTGAGGACTAGCAAAGATATATTTGATTAGGAAGGATCTAGTGAAGCAGAACAGAGATTTGTAATCAGCAATTCAGTTGCATCTTAACCAGGTCCTTTCATTGTTACTCTCTTAGAATTGTAGTAATGATTTCAGAATCTCTTAACCGAGTTGGTTTAACAGCCATTTTGTAAATCCTCTAACAAGGTGAGAGTTCTATTGAATTGTTTCAAAAGACCTCTTACAAGGCCACTCCTAATAGGGTGATTAAATCCTCTAACAAGGTCACACCTAACAGTGTGTTTTGTAACCTTTTACCGGGTTGGCTCCTAACAGGGCATCACTTCAGAAGAGTGAAAAATAGTAACTAGTTACATTGGTGGTTTTTCCCATATTGGGTTTCCACGTTAAATATGGTGTCTCTTGTGTTCATGTATGTTAATCACTGGTGAATGTTTAAGAATAGTTATAATTAATACTCACTGCAATGACTGAGCTTTAGCATTTCTCTGTATGTTTACCGAGTGACAACAGTAAATGATTTATTAAGACATTTAAGGATCTGTGGTAATATTTTTTTGGTTAACTAATTCACCCCCCCCCCCCCCCCCTCTCAGTTACTACATCTATATTTCCAACAACCCTTCCATCTCAAACACCCCATATGCCTTAACTTCTTATATCATACCCATCTCCTAAGCAATATCAAGGTATTCCTTCCATCTATGATGAACTTATCGAAAATCAAAAACAAAGTATTTTTCCTAGGCTATCAAAAGATCCTTGTCAAGATCAAAGTACCCCAACATCCACTTTTCATAAGCCTCCATATCTACCTCAAAATTTTCCCATTCTTCCTAATCCATTGCATAAGAAAAAATACCCTCAATCTTCAACTACTCCTATTAAAGTTGCTCCTATCAAAGCTACATATAAGCCTATTGGTACAAAGATAAATCTAAAAGATGAAAGGCTTGGCCATGCAACTCATAATAAAGATATTGATATCCCTCCCACATCCCATTTACCTCCATTAGTACATAAGTATATTCCTTCTACATCCTCCAAATCCATCCTTGGTCCCTATATCCCAAAATTGAAACCTTCATATCTTCCATCTATATTGGGTCCCTATATCACTCCATTGACCTTTCCTGCCATCCACATCCCACCATCCACTTACCCTATACCCTATCAAGATTAACAAAGAAATACATACTTGAGAAACCAAGTACCTGTCCATGTCAATCATCACTATAAAACTATCCATATAAACCAACCATATCAACCTTATTCATCCACCAATCCCAAGTTCTTTAAAAGAAATTTGAATCCACAACATAAAAATTAGAAATTTAAGAATCCACTTATGTATGAAAATCACTGTCCAATCTAATCAACATGTGAATGAAATAAAAAAAAGAAATATTCAAGAGACCACAAAGGTCCATCACACAAAAATAAAATTCAAAGAAAATGTGGGTTCCTAAATCCCTCATTGAAGAAATGCATTCTAAAGCATCCAAAAGGAAAGACAAATCAAAGAAAGTGTGCATTCCCAAGTCAGTTTTGAAGGACTTACACAGAAAAGAGAAATCAAAGTTGACATTTAAGCTTCCAAAGGCTTCCACTCCACATTCTCCCAAATGCATTCCATCTCATCCATCCATTTTGGGTCCTTGTGTCCCAATATCAGTATCCTCTCTTACATCAAAATCCCAAGCTATCTCACCTTTACATCACCCTATCAACATCTTTGAGCATACTTTTCAGCAGCCTTGGCCCATCATATCATACCTTTACAAGGAGTATCCAAAGAGCATGAGACTTGAGTCCATCCAAAATGAGATAAATTTTTAAAAAAGAAAAGAAATCCATCCTATGGTGAAAACCACTCCTTGTGGCATCTTGGAGAAGTACCATGATGAAAACCTGGGAAACAGGTGTTGTGTAATTCCTCTCTCTTGCACTCTACACTTGGGGGCAATTTTCATCCATCATATCCTCCATCTTTCTACCATTGATCTCACTTGCATCTGTATTACATCTTTCACCTTTGATCTTGACAAGGTTGAACATATCCATGAGCACTAAGTATCTTGACATGAGTTATCCTATTCATCAGCCTATTCACTTTTTGCATTCACCCTACCTTATCATGATCTTGCTTATCCTAAAGCCACCTTCATTATTCCTAAGAAGCATTCCTTTAATCCAAAATCACTCACTCATATCCTTCACCACCCCTTTATCATGATTGTGTGATCCTATCCATATTGATCCCTTGATTGTGATCCAATTGAAGAATAAAAGAAATGAAAAAAAAATGTTAGAAAAAGTCTCTTGATATGTCCACTCCTTTGGACCATTTTCATGATACCAGGTCATTATTCCATATGCTATCCAACACCACATCATTGGCCTATATTGAGATATTATTTTTTGTAGCTTGGATAATCTTTAGGAGATGGTCCTACGAGTTGCATTCACTTGCTTCATCCATCATGGCCTATTCATCCAGCATCCAATAATTTGCAAATCTATCTTTCATGTCCTATACCTTATTTGACATTTGGGGAAATTCAATGTGATCTTTCTTAAGAACTAGTGATCTCTAAAAAAAAAAGTGAAAATATTCCTCTAAAAATCCAAAAACATAAAAAACCTCTCAAAATCCAAAAACATAAAAAATCTCTAAATATCCAAAAACATAAAAAATCTCTAAAATTCAAAAATATTAAAAATCTCTAAAATTCAAAAACATCAAAATCTCTAAAAATCCAAAAACATCAAAAACCTCTAAAAATCAAAAAACATAAAAAATCTCTAAAAATTCAAAACATAAAAAATCTCTAAAAATAAAAAAAATTTATAAAATTGTAAAATCCTAAATAAACTCTCAAAAGATGCATTGCCCAACAAAGCACTATCTTTTCCAAATCAAACTGGGGGCACCAATCCAAATTCAACGAGCTTAGAAAAGAAGACATCAATTGGCTCAAATCATTGCATCAAAATTGAAAATGGCTACACTTGAACTTCATGATCAATGTCACATGCAAACATCCAAATATTTGATCTAAACAAAAAAAATTAATAAATGAAATCAAAATCTAAAAAGCTTAATCAAATCAGATCAAAATTTAAAAAGGCTTAATCATAACTAAGGATCAAAGTGGATGATATTTTTGAAATATAGATCTACAAAAAAAGAAAAAATGTTCAAAGTTATTACTTGATTGGTGAAATCATTTCTTTTTAGCAAATCAATAATGTTTGACTAGATGAGCAATGATGAAGACATGATATTTTCTTGATTTCTTCTTGAGTGCTTGTCAGGTTGATTCATAGCAATATGCAAGTTTGTCTAATGACATGATCATCAAAGAATCATTGAGGACATTTGTATATGAAAGGGATAAATTCTTTGTCTGTTTACTTGAAATTGTTAAAATCTGAGGAAAGAGTTATTCATATCATCATGGTTGAACCAGTGATGGTTGTACCAATTTCATGTTCCAAAAAGGTCGATGATGAAAATAAGCATCCAATTCTGAATAATGATAGTTAGCTATATACATACTAGATTAAAAGCATTTAAAGTATTTGTCTTTCTTAGCATAAAAATAAAATAGCAAGAGGAAAATAGAAAGGGCATGGAGTTATTATTATCAAAAGACCAAATCAAGATACATCAAATGATCAATGATATCATCAACGGTACATCATCAAATATCTTGAGATCTACATCATCAAACGTCCATCCATATAATCAAAATCCTGATCAACATCATCAATGCTTGAAATATCCATCATCAAAAGTCATGATCAATCTGATTATCAAAGGTACATCAACATCATCAAGATACAAGTACATTCAAATGTTTGATCCATAAAATGATTCATGCTTCTATTATACACTAAGTTTGTGCCTTTGTCTCAAGCTCTCTAGGTCTTGATAATCTAGTATAACATGGGAATCATGTCCAGGTTGTGGGACCTATGCTAACTAAGATGACACCTCCAGATTCTAGGCTGGTTCCTCTTGGATAATCACCCTAATTTGCTTCTTGACTGAAAAGTAAATATTTTGAGGAAAAGGGATAGAAGGAATGCTTGGAAAGGGAAATAACTAAAAGCAAATTATCTACTAGGTGATGCACCGAAGTTATGATATGAATTGCAATATAAAGGATGGATTCAATGAATGAACTTAGGTCTAGGAGATCACAACTCACTGAATAGGCTTGCATAAGTATTTCATAGAAGGGTCTGCAAATAAAAGAGGTATCCAAGGAAAGAGAAAGATCCTTTCAGAAATAACACCACTCTTAGAATTGGACAAACAATCTATGACCTGCAAAAAAACATTCACCTCTGCAACTAGGTACAGGAATGAGGCAAGATTGTTTAAGGAGTTATAGTATACCCACAAAAGCATTCACATCAAATCATTCACAATGATACACAAAATTGCAGAAAGAAAGAAGGATTAAGAGCCCTAAGATATCACTGAGAAACATACAAGTACTGAACTCATAGAGAGATAGCTCACACAAGAAAGCATAGGGACATGAAAATGTCACAAGGTACTTCAATATATCAATTATCAATGGGAATTTTACAATTGCAGAAAGCCAAAGGGGCAAAAAATTGGTACAAATGGTCTCTGAGAAAGAAAAGTTTCTTTTTTTCACAATTATTCCCTTCTGAGCTCAAAAGCTCCAAAAACAAACTATATACATCACTACACACAGGCAGGAGCAGAATATCTAATTAGGGTTACAAAGGTTTACAATAAAATAACCAACCCTAATTCTATCCAATCTAGCCATAAATGCACATGAAAATATCCTAGCTGATCAAATTTTTGCATTTGCATATCCATTTCATGTTTATTCCTGCAAAAAATCCAGCCGCCATGATCCATCTACCTACCTGCAACTCGGGCTATCCATAACTGCAAAAATTTGATACTGTGAGATATTTGAATTTAAAAATTGATATAATGGTCACAGGTGGCACTAAAATTTCCCATCGACAGTCAGCATTCAAAAATTGATCTCACTTTAAAACATGACCATCAGATTTTCCCTTTTTACCCAGGCTCGGCACTTGACTACAAAACTAACCTTAAGTCCACCTTGGGTTTCAATTTTCCTTTTGTCTCTGAGTTGCTTAACCTTTTAACTAACCCTGGCTCTTCCTGGTGATTACGTGATTGAAGCCACAAACTTGGGTCCACCTTGCCACCTATCATTATCCTATTTGTCCCAGACTACTCTGTAAGCATACATCTCAGCAAGTCGAACATGGACCCACTGCAGTTTAGATTCCCATCCAACAGTGGGTGCATGATCGCATGACCTTCGAATATTCCTTCTAATCATATGCCAGTCATTGATCTTTACTAGACCGAGACCCTCTGACAAATGGGCCCACTTAAAATCTAGTCATCACCACACGGACCAACAAAAATTGAGCATGTCAGCACACCTGACAACGCAGACCCACGGCCTTCTAAGATTTTGATCTAATAGTGGTCGCATGATCACAAAGGCAAGGAATATTCCTTGCAAACATACGACGACCATAGATTTCTTTTCCTTTGGGACCCCACTGACTGCTAAGAAATCTAGCCCCACTAAAAGGTATTCCAACTCAGCACATGTGGACCAATGAGAAATGAGCATGTCATCAACCTGCAGCACTGGACCCACTGACAAAACCTCAAACACTTGGCAAATCGAACGGTCGGTGCATGATCAGATGCTCTAACACAAACCCTTTAGATCAAGTGCTAGCCGTAGATTTCTATTTTCTCTGACGCATCCTACAGGCTCTCCAACATGGCCGCACTAACACATTACAAGTCATCCTCATGTGGACCAATAAAATGTGAGCATATCAGCAAATGAGGACCCACCCGATGAAGCTCTGACAATGGAATAAAATCAACGGCAGGTGCATGATCGCATGGCTTTGGAATATTCCTTGTGATTATGCAATAGCCATTAGATCTCTTGCTAGGAAGTCCATTGGGCCCCCTCTAAAAGATTCACAAATCACAAACCCTCGGCCAATGAAAAAGTTCCACATCAGAATACGTGGCACTGGACCCACCAAAGCTTTGAAGCACTACAGAGAAGGAAAGATCAATGGTTGTCGTGACTTTGCAAGGCTCTGATAGACCCTTTATGAAATCAAGATAGTCATAGATCTTAAAGAACTGGCACCCACTTCGAAGCTTGAAGTTCATAGTGACCGCCAAAGGCTTGTCGCATGGTTGCATACGGTTAGAAGACTGCATGCGATCATGCAACAAGCATCGATGCTACCCGGGCAACTGTTGATGGTTTGTCACATGGGCGCATGAGGTGAGAAGACTGCATGCGATCATGCAACCTTAGGAAATATTTATGCACTGGAAGATAGGAAAAATTAAACTCGACATAGGAAAGTATTGACGCACATGCAAATTGGAAGCTTAAGTGGCCGCCGAAAAGGTAACAGGTAAATATAACAGGGCCTAGGGTTTTGCAGGGGTATTTAACTCAAATAGCTAGATTTACAAATTTTAGGACCTGCAAACTAGGGACTAAAACAATTTGTAGAAGCCAGAGGGCAAAACATGAGGCCATGAAAATTTCAAAGAATCTCAGCAAGGGAAAAATAGAGGCCCTGGAAAGGATGATAGCCAAATTTGGATGCATATGAAAATTAGGGTAACATTTTGGCAATTTCTACTGGATGTCATCCTGCTAGACATGGATCAGTGCCCTTGACATATCCATTGGGCATGGGGTCAAAAATAAAAAATTCTCAGAAGTAGAATAGGAACTGTGCTCAGGGCACTTCTTGGAAAACTAGAAACACTGACCTAGAAAGAAAGGAAAGAAAATAGGGAAACTTATACACAAAGATTCACAAAGAGGGATTAACCTCAAAACAAGGTTTCAGGTGGCAACCATTCACTGATATAGGCAAGGGAACTCCTTTAAGATCTGATAGATGGAAAGCATTGGATCCCTTACAGTCTATAATAACAAAAGGTCCACCCCAGAATGAATCAAACTTTGTATGTCTGCCAGGTCTAGATTTAAATTCATCCCATTTAAGGACTATATCACCAATATTAAAGTTCCTAACCCTGGCTCTTTTATCAAAACTCCTCTTTGTTTGATTCTGATGGAACTCCATATCTTGCATTGCTTTACCTCTGATCTCCTCTAGCTCCATCAATTGGGCATATCTTATTTGCAGAGGATCACTTTCCTCAAACAGGGCATACTGAGTGGCTAAGTCTAGGGCTGCTAACTCAGTTGAAATAGAAAACTTAGCCTCTTTTCCATACACCAACATGTATTGGGAATTACCAATGATCTTCTTTGGGGTAATTATGTCCAGCCATAAGGTAGACCTGAGCTTGGTATGCCAATCTCTCTGATTTTCTTGCAGAGTCTTCTTGATGATTCTAATCAAATTTTTATTGGTAGATTCTGCCAAGCCATTGCCTTGGGGGTAGTAATTGGAACTAGTATTCAGATAGATGTCATTCTTGACTGCCCACTTTGAGACTCTAAGGCCTGTGAATGCCAATGCATTATCTAAAATAATGGAATCAAGAGTACCAAATCTGTGGATTAAATCATCATAGAAACTTAACACATCACTCTCATTCACTTATTTCAAAGCAACTGCCTCCGTCCATCTAATGAAATAATCAGTTGCAGTGATTATCCACTTGTGTCCTACACTAGATGGAGGATTAATCATACCAATGAAGTCTATACCCCACTTCATGAAGGGCTGCTCTATTTTGACTGGCTATAGGGGCAAAGCTGCAAGTCTTTCTTTTCTTGCAAACAGAGCACACTTGATGCATTTTCTAACATAATCATGACTATCCTTAAAGATAGATGGACAATAGTACCTGGCCCTCATGATTTTATAAGTAGTAGTCCTAGGAGAGAAATGACCTCCAGAAGGTCCATCATGAAATTCAAATAGGACATTTGCAATCTTTTCTGAATCAATGCATCTTAAAAGGACAAAACTATGATCCTTTCTAAATAGAGCTTCATTAATCAGCACAAAAGGAATAGATTGCAATCTATAATACCTCCTTTTTGTTGAATCCAAGTCTGCAGGACATTGTCCTATCTTCAAAAAATGAATCATGTTAGGCAACCAATTTGATGCCTTAACATGATCTTCTGTAGAATGCACCACCAGAGATGCATCTATTTGCTCTATTTCTGATTCCTTTGAACCTTCACCTCCTACCAAATGTTCACAAAGACCTCTTCCTCTAACTAGCTTGGTGGTCTGAATATCTATGTCATATTCCATCACCTTGGTGATCCAACCAGCTCTTTTCTCATTTAGGTATTTGGAAAGCAAAAACTCTTTGACACTTGGATGAGTAATTTTTAAATGTACCTTGCTATGGGTCAATAGATATCTAAACTTTTTAAGGCTCTTTACCATAGCAAGAACATGTTTTTCCACAAAAGAGTATCTCTATTCATACTCTTCTAAGCCTTTGCTAAAGAAAGCAATAGGTTGCTCCAATCCATCAGCATTTTCTTGTGTCAACATTGTAGATATAGCATCCTATCCTCCATAAGCATAAAGGATAAAATCCTTCTTGAAGTTTGGATTTAACAAGGAAGGGGCCTCTGTCAAGGCTTCTTTAATAGCCTAGAAATTGGTTTTCCCCTCTTTGGTCCAGCTGAAAGTAGAATTCTTCTTCAACATGGCTGTCAAAGGTTTTAACAAATCTGCAATGTTAGGCAAGAATCTCCTAACAAAATTAATCTTCCCTATGAAAGATTGGAGACCTTTCTTATGATGTGGAAATGCTAGCTCTAGGATGGCTACAATTCTCTCAGGATCCATTATAATTCCTTCTTTGGATACTACATATCCCAACAATTTTCCTTCATGAACTACTAACATGCTCTTTTTGGGATTAAGAGATATCCCAAACTCTCTGCACCTTTCAAAGATCTTTCTCAAATGTTTCATGTGGTCTACTGCATGCTTTGAGTAGACAGTTATGTCATCTAGGTAGACCAACACAAACTTGTACATGAGGCTTTTGAAGGCCATACCCATTTCCTTTTCAAAAGTAGCACCTGCATTTGACAAACTAAAGGGCATCTTTTCATATGCCATGGTTCCCCACTTAGTTGTAAATGCAGTCTTGTATTGATCCTCTTCATTGACTAGGATCTGATTGTATCCTATGTTGGTTTTGGATTATTCCCCTAGATCTTCAACTTGTAGATTGAAACTTTGATGGATAATTATAATTAAACCTTGACTCTATCACCACTCCAAAGTCCACAAGGAAGGGGGCCAACTAACAAGGATCAAAGATCCTTCTTCACTTTGAGCCTTAAGCTTGGGTGGGTGTACCCTTGACTCACTTCTCTAAAGGAATCACTAAATGTTATACCAATATACCCCTTTCTAACTGATTGAAAGATATTTATCATTTAAATGTGTGTGTGTGGTTGAAAAGTAGTGAACTACATCCAGAGAAGGGATCAGTGCCTTATCCTAGGGAAAAGAGTCACCTAATAACATATATCAAATGAAAACCTTAAATCAAACACAATAGAATTTAGGATGAGTGCTTTTCCTATCATCCCTTTCCCTCAAACACCTTGCACATCAAATTCTCAATTAGATACGAACCCACTGGAATCACCTAAAATACTTTAATCTTATCTTTGTTAGGAACTCAAAGATAATTCCACAATACTCTTTGTTTACCATATGTTAACCCCACTTTGTGACACTAACATATATGAGCTCAGATGCAAGACAAGAAGACATACACAAATGCAAGATTGGAATTCAATAGTGTTCTCATTAACATAATCAGGATCAATACATTACCAAATAGCCTAGAGCTAGGAGAGAAGCCCAAAATATAGCTTTTCTTTCCTCAAAATGTTCATACAGTTTACAACTAGGGACCAAAAGAAATCTTGGAACCCCCTCTAAGTCCAAAAGATACAATTTTATACCACTAGTTGCCTTGGAATCCTGGAATGGGATGCAACAAGCTTCGGGCATCTAGGGTTAGGGTTTCAACCACCCAGCCTAATGAAATGGTCAAGAATTTATTACAAAGGTAGGAAACTGAGCAATCCAAGAGAAATCAGATCCAAGAATGATTTGTAATCATGAGCATCATTAAGATTAGAACAAAAAACTAGGAGATTGCCATGAAAATCAGTCTAATCTGCCACCTCCAAACACACCTCGAGCACAAAACCATGTAGTACAGGCCCATACAAACAATCATGAAACACCCTAGACCACACCACAATAGCAAGCGCCACCAAACAAATCAAATCCAGTTGATGGAGCAATTAAAACTAGTCCTTTCTATCTCAAAAACCCTCTGCAAAATTCAAATTTGAAAAGACAACGGTCACATTAAAGGTGCCTACAAGAAATCGGTGGCCAACATTCAAATTTGGGTCAACTTTATGTCATGACCGTTGGATCCTTCACTTTCACGGGCTTATATTTCTTAACTCAACTAGACACCTCGGGTCACCCTTTAGCGAACATGTGAAAAGGTATCTCCTATTCACGAAATGATTTCTTAAACCTTGACTTAACCCCGTGAACTGGCAACTGAAGGGAAAACATAACCTCGGTCCTTATTTAGTGAATTGGTGACTGAAGACCTTTTTTCCAATTCATAGAGTATTTCATCCCACCGCTAAATAATTTAGTGACTACGCAAGCACATTGTTGCTAAATCGCAAGTCAATTTGGAAAACTGCCAATTCTTCACGTGAACTAGTGAATCCTTTGAGCTTTGTCGGCACCACTAAAACTTTATCTGCTCTCCTAAAACCCTAAGAAAATCTTACTGGGCCCGCAAAATAAAATTTATGACTAGCACATCTTCGCAAGCCTCTAACAAATTTTACAAGATCATATGCCCACCATAGATTCTTTGACACCAAGACCCACCTACAAGCAAAGCCATCGACATCTAATTGGATGGATGGCGCAAAGTCACATGGGGTTAGAATATTTCATGTGATTAAGTGCCAACCATTGATCTAATTTTACTCTATCGCTTGAAGAATCTAGCCCCACTGACGAACTACCACATCAGTACCTCATGGACCAATAAAATATGACCTAATCAGCAACACCTAGCAAACGGTCACACTGAGAAACTCTCATACCACCTGGAAGATCGGATGGCTGGCACAACTTCACATGTGTCAAAAAAAGGCTTTAAAAACATGCATCAACCGTCGATCCTCTAACACGTCAGGTCCCTTCTGACATGTACGCCAGCGACTAGGAAATATTCCAAATCAACAGCCATCACATGATCACATGGGGTTGGAATATTCCATGTGATCATGCGATAACCACATGATCTTCAGGCATCTAACAAACTTGACCTCACCCTGGCCTGCTGATGCCACATCATTATTTCTTTCGGCCAATAAGGAACCACCAACTATGATGACCTATTAAGTCGACCCACCTACAAGGAGAGGCTATGTCATGTGAAAGGATCAATGACTCTCATGATTTCGCAAGCCTCTGACACATCCCTTGTGAAATCATGACAACTGTTGGATCTAAATGGTGTTAGAGACTAGGCCCAGGGAAAATATAAAACTGAAACATAGGAAATATTAAGCTCAGGACTTAGGAAAAACTTAAATTTGCAAGGTGTTGAAAACATAGGAAAAATTAACCACGAAGTCAAGAAAATAAATAGGGGGCCCGACATAAAAGGTTAGTCGCATGGTCGCATAGACCAAAAATAGTCTATGCGATCATGCGACAAGCTGTTTAAGCATGCGAAGCAGTTAAAGCAATTAGCACATGCATTATTTGGGGTTTAAGTGGCCTGAAAAAGGTAATGTGAAAATAGAACAGGGCCTGGGTATTTTAATTTTTAAAACTGAACTGCTAGATTTTCAAACTTTTTGCCTTAGGGTTTATGCCAGGGGCCTAAAAATAGTTGCAGAGACTGGCAGAAAATTGCTAAAACCATGGAATTTTTTGTAGGTGCCAATAGTGGCTCTATCTAGGGATGATGGGTAGCTTGTGCCCATGCAAGAATTCAAAATTTTAGGTTAAAGCAGACCATCCCACAGGACAAAAAGTTGTAGACAACAAGGACAAACAAGGAAAAACTTGCAACTTAGAAAAAACCAGACCAGGAACTAGACAAAAACACAAAACTCACAGGGCTATATACAAACCTATCTACTATTCATGAAAAGTAGGATACCTCAAGAGAAGTATTTCTTCAAGAATTGTCCATGAACATGCAACTCTTGAACATTACCATTCAGATCTTTCACAATATATGAATCCTGGCCCCATTTTTCATGAATTTGGTATGGCCCTAGCTAGATGGGATCAAACTTACCATGCTTTCCTTTTTCCTCCAATTTGGCATTCCAAATTAATACTAAATCATTAGGTTCAAACTTTCTTGCAATAGTCTTCTTATCATACAAATTTTTAACTTGCAACTGCAATCTGGCATTTCTTGAAGATGATTCTCTCTTGATTTCATCCAGCTTGATAAGATCCTCAATACTCAGTTGCATCTCATCATCTATGTCATCATCATATAATTGGACAAATTTATACATCTCCAATAAGTTATTCTGAGGCAATCTTGCATGTATTCCATATACCAAGTCAAATGGTGCACAACCAATTGCCTTCTTTACTGTCACCCTATCAGCCCATAGAGATAATGGAAAATTTGAATTCCATTCTTTCTTATTCTTTTCAAGGATCCTCTTGATGATTTTCATCAGGCTCTTATTAGTAGATTATGCCTGTCCATTTCCCTGTGGATGATAAGGTGAGGAATTGGATATCTAGATTTTAAAACTGTTGCAGAATTCCTTATATTCAATAGACCTAAAACACATTGCATTATCATTAACTATTCTCTCAAGGCACCCAAACCTTGTAACAATGTTATTCAGCAAGAAATAAATTACCATCCTACTTGTTGCATTCCTTGTAAGTATAGCCTCTACCCACTTTGTGAAGTAATCAGTGGCAACCAAAATCCATGAGTATCCTCCACTTGACCTATTTGGTATCTCCCCTATAAAGTCAATTCCCCACTATTGGAAAGGAGCCTGTACTTCTACTGGCCTTAATGGAACATTTCTTGAAAATTTAAGCTTAGCAGAGAACCTCTGACAAGCATCACATATCCTTACCAACTGCTCTGCATCTTTGAAGATTGTGGGCCACTAGAAACCTTCTCTCAACATCTTATGAGTAGTAGTCTTAACCATGTAATGTCCACCACAGACCCCCTCATGCATTTCCTTTAACAAATTAGTAGCCTAATTTTCATCCACACATTTCAAAAGTATGCAATCCAAATTCTTCCTATACAATTTACCTCCCACAATTACATACTTAATGGCCTATAATTTTAATGTCCTCTTCTTATTGTCATCCATCTCATCTGGACATTTCATGTTTCTCAAATAATAAATGATATCTTGATACCAAACACAATCATCCATATCACATGTATAATCAATTTTAGAATGATTTACCTAATTAGCATCAAGATTGGATTGGGCCATCAGCTTTGCCAATCCCTGTCCTCTAACCAACTTAGTGATCTGGACATCAATGTTAAATTCCTAGATCCTATTGATCCATCTGCATCTTCTCCTAGACACCTCTTATTGTGAGAAGATATCCTTAATTGCTGCACTTGGCACAAAAGAAATCACAACTACCTCCATTAGGTAACACCTAAATGCCTTGACTGCCTTCACAAGTGCATATGCTTGTTTCTCATTTATATCATATTTCAACTCTGCAGCCTACAAAGATTTACTGAAAAATGCAATAGGCTGCTCAAAACCATCCTTATTCTTTTGTAACACAATTGCAGCAATAGTATGAAAAGAAGAAAAAGAAAAGATATGCATTGGGATATTATAATTAGCTTCCTTAAGTACTGGTGCATCTTTAATAGCCTGCTTGATATTCTTGAAAGCTTCATCAGGTTCACCTTCCCAATTGATAATATATCCCTTCTTTAACATCTTAGAAATAGGTCTAGTAATCTCTGCAAAATTTGTTACAAACCTCCTCAAGAAATTAACCTGACCAAAGAAGGACTATATTCCTTTAACATTCTTTGGTCTCTAAATTTTGTCAATGGTTGCTACCCTCTTGGGGTCAATTCTTACTCCTTGCTTTCCAACTAGGTGGCCAAGCAACTTACCTTTAGTGACACCAAATGCACATTTCCTTGGATTTAAAGAAATGCCATATTCCAAAGCCCTCACAAATATTTTTTTCTAAATGAATAGAATGATCATCTTCTTTCTTGGAATAGGCAGTCAAATCATCTTGATAAACAATAAGGAAATCATTTATACAATCTGAAAAGGCAACATCCATTGCCCTCTGAAAAGTTGCACCAACATTTGTGAGACCAAAAGGCATTCTCACATAAACATATGTCCCCCAAGGTGTAGTGAAAGCTTTCTTGAATTGCTCTGACTCCTTAACAATTACTTGATTGTAACCAGAGAAACCATCCATCATAGACATCAATTCTGACCTGGTTACTCTCTGCAACATAGCTTCCATATTGGGTAGACAATAATTATCCTTTAATGAGCTGATGTTCAAATTCCTGAAGTCTACACAAAGCCTTATGTCACAATTTTTCTTTCTCACAGGAACAAGGTTTGACACCCAAGAAGAATGCCTAATAGGTTTGATAATTCTAGCATCTCTTAGCTTCATCAATTCTTCTTGCATCTTGGATGCCAAAGTAGGATTAATAGGCCTTGGTTTCTTCCTAAAAGGTTTAGCATCCTCTTTCAATGGAATAACATGCTGAAACAAATCTTCTCTATAAACCTTTAGGTCTTCATATGACCATGCAAAAACATGCCCGAATTTCCTCAATAATTCAATCAAAGACTTTCTTATTTTATGAGATAAATCTCTACCAATGTATACCTTCTTAGGTGCCTCTTGTGTTCCAAGATTTATCTCCTCCAAGTCCATGTGTCCCTCTTTTTTTCTATCTCTCTGAACTCTATCCTAGCTGTCAAAAATAGTTTCCAAAACAACAAGTCCCTTAGGAATCTTGTTAGTCTTGAGCTGAATAACTTCATTTCCAAGAACAACCTCCTTTCCTTCTGAAACCTCAACTAAGGTTGAACAATCAAATTCCTGACCATGATATTGATCTTCACAATTCATAAACTTCAAAATATCCTGGTCATCTTCAAAGACTTGCCAATTTTCAACATTGTCTGGTATGCTGGGCCTAGTCTGAATTTAAACTTTAGAAATACCAGCAAATGTAATATCAGTAGGATTGATTTCTATATTGGCTAACAAATCAGCCATCTTATTATTACTCCTATCCTTCCACTCAATATTGAAGGCATAAAAATGCTCAATCAAATCCCAAAGTGCATTCCTATATTGTTTCAACCTTTTGTTCTTGGAAGCATATATTGACCTAACTTGGGACATAATTAACTCAGAATCACCAACCACACTTATGCATCTAATCCCATGCTTTTGTGCCAACCTCATTCCTAATAGCAATGCCTCCTATTCTGCTATATTGTTGGTACAAAAGAAATGCAATGTGAAAGAAAATATGTAAGTGTTTCCATCAGGGGAAATGAGTAAGATACCTACTCCTGCACCATCTTTGCAGCTAGCACCATCAAAGTACATCACCCACAAATCACCCTTCACATACCTAGTATTCACCTTAATAGATATAGGTGGCAAAGGAAGTTCCCTCTTAAGCATAGGGGTTTCTGCCCTAAAATATTTAATGTCAGTATCCACAAAACATGTAGTTTCATAATCAATATTTCTTTCAATCATGTGGCATACTCTTGGCTCTCGTTCAATCTTGATAAACTGATCATCAATCTTGAAAGTGGCATAGGACAGATCACACTGTAAACTTCCACCCATGGCAGCACTCCATCTTCTAGATAATAGAATCCAATAGTGAGGAGGGATGTCCACTACCAAAACACTCATTGTTAACTCCTTTTCTGGATAAGCTGCCAATCTATAAGGCATTGCATTGATAGTCCCAATAACTGGTACCTCTCTCTAATCCATAGCACAACACCTACCTTGAATTGTATCAAATTTAAGGCCTAATTTCTCCATGATTTTAAAAGGCATAATAGTATTAGAGGCACCACTATCAATCATACAATTTCTTAGTTTCATTCTATTCACAAGAACACTCAAAAAGAATGGATCAATGTTCTCAAGGCTAGCATTGACAGAACTATCCAAATAAATAGGTGGAATTTGAGACTCCAATCCTCGAGCTTCTACTTTTCTCAAATCCTTAGCTTGAGATTCATTGCATGCAACATAATTATTGTGAACATTATCTACCCATGCAATGGCCTTGTCCTTATGTTTAGGGATCTTCAACAATTCTGACAATGGAACCTTAACTGTGATCTGAGACAATACAGCTAACATATCAACAAGGGAAAAAGGAGGAATCTCAATCTGCACTACCTTAATATCCTTTTTCTTATCTGATACATTAGGTGTATTGATGACTTTCATCTTTTTATCTTTGGCCATTGTATTAACTGGCTTCTCCATCTCACTAGAAATTTTTTCAACTCCAACTCCCTTAGGTTTCGAATTTTTACCTTTTACATCTTTGAATCTTACCATGTGATCATTTTTTGACTTATTCTCACTAGGTTCTCTGAAGTTGGTATTCTTTATGAACATTCTTCCAGCTTTCTCACTTGTATTTCTTGCCATCATGCCTCTAGTCTACACTTGGGCAATTGTCTCTACAGTAATTCTATCCATCTCTTCCCTAGAAGGTCTTCTTAAATTCACTGGCTCAGTAGAGGAGCTCATGTTACATGTTTTTTCATCAATGTCTTCATTATCAAAAAATATCTCCTGATGGAAAAATGCCTGATTGTATCTCTTTGAGCATACATCTGCTTCTACATCAAATTCAAAATCATCTTCATATCCTAGATATGAAGTAGCCATGTTGCATCCAATGTCATCATGATCTTCTTCCCGATCTATCTCTTCATTACTATCATCCTAATATGCTGACATAGATTGTGCAACCACACAATGTTTTGTAGAATGAGGGGATTGGCATGCAACACACCATGGTGTATCCTCTACAATGTTTATAGAAGACTTTTGTAAAGGATCAAGGACAACTCTGTCATTGTTATTTCTTGCAGTAGGGACAATAGGCTTTCCATCCTTCCATTGGATGTTATAGGGATAATTCTGCAATCTATTCTGCCTACTAAAATTGTTGTTGAACTAAGGCTTCTCATTAGTAGAAACATTACTATTCCTATTGGCAGGTGCTTTCAAATCCTTTAGTGCACTCAACACCTTATCCAATTTATCTTCCTCTTGTTTCTTATTTCCAACATTTCTCTCATTATCCCTTTTATATCTCTTATCTCCAAACAACTTCGGATCATCTCTTTTCCCACCCAATTTTCTTGATATCCTCATATTATTTTCATTATTAACAGCAATCCTAAAAGCTTCTCTAAGATTTTTTGGTTCTTTGTCCCTCAATAAGTATCCCATTTTCCATCAAATGCATTGAAGTATGTAGTTAGACAAACATTGTCATCTAACCACATAACTTGGAACAACTTATGCATGCCCTTCTGAAATCTCATATTAAATTCATTTGCAGACTTATTCTGATTTTTCCTTATGGTATTAAACTCATTCAACATAAAGCTATCATTAGGCCTATCATCATACTACTCTTTAAAACATGTCTCAAAGGAATCCCAAGTATCAATACATTTATCAGGAAGTCTCTTGAACCAATCTCTAGCATCTTCCATCAAGGACTGGACAAATAATTTCATAACTACATCCTCATGCTCAACCTCATAATCATTTAGTACATCAATAAACAACCTAAAATGTTCTTCACAACTAATAGCATTATTACCAACAAACTTAGGTATTTTATCTCTTATATCATCTGGGAAAGCATTTGGATAACCAGGTATTCCATCAAAACTAATTTTCCTATAGCCATCTAATTGTATAGGTCTTCTTTGAAAACTTGAACTGGTATTCCCACTAGCATTAGCATTGTTATCTACATTCCCACCCATATTTCTATTTAACTATCTATTAGGGTCAGCAACTAGTTTGGTGGATGCATTAGGAATGAGATTAGCAATAGTAGCCATATTGAGTGGAACAGTAGTAGTCATAGATGGCATACCTAATTCTGCAGAAGATGGGCCAACATTATTTGTTGATGAAGCCTTCAAGGATTGGATCTTTCTTCTCTTCTCTGTAATAGAAGCTTCAATTTCATCTCTCTCCAATTCTTTAGCTAGTTCCTCATGTTCTTTTCTTTTCCTTTCTAACTCTGTATCTTTATTTGAAGCAGGTGGTGGGATCTTTGGTACTGTTACTAGTTTTCTTTCTTGATCACCCACCATCTTCTACTCTCCTTTCTCATTAATAACAATAGCAGGCCTAGTGATCCTATCTCCATTTTTATCTTTAGGCAAAGGATCATAGCTTTTCACTTGTCTAATCATAGGGCCTTCTTCATCAAATTCATGGTCTTGCAGAGAACATTCTTGCTCACTCCTCAAAGCTTCAAGATCCCCAAAAACATTATGCTGTAGAGTTTTAGGAGCAGAAGCAAGCATCTTGTTTCTCTCCTTCATCTCCTTAATTTTTCTAAGAAGGGAGTCTCTTTCTATTAATGCATTGACTTTCTCAGCCTCTCTTTCTTCTTGTAACCATTTATATATGGCATCCTACTCTTCCAACTACAACCTTAATGCATTCAAATCATGTGGGTCTATCATGGCATCCTCGAAACTTGATGACACTTCCACATCAGTAAGATGATGATATGGAAAATGCACTTGCCTTGGTACTATAGGCTGCCTTTTGAAATTATCTTCATCAAGATTTAGATCAATCTCAAGACCCATATCTCTAGTTTGTTCATCCTGGCCTGCATGCAATGAACCCTTATCTTGAAATACCTTTGGAGTATCATAAAATATATCTCTAGAGAGACCACCATCTAATTGAGAAACTATGTCTTGTGAACCTTCCTCACTTGAGGAAACATGCGGTGCTCTACCTCTGGTATTTCCCTGGTCTCTTATGGGAGTACTAGTAGACTCACCATTTCTTCTGATCCAACTCTTCTTATCCTATCTAGGGAATTGTTCAAGAGTAACCTCTAGATTTTTTCTGACAAAGGACCTAGTATTCCTTCTTTCTTATATGATTACAATCTGTAACACTGGTTCAAACCTTTTGAGTTGCAACCCAAAAATGTGGGAAATCCTTTCACTGAATACAACAGGAAAATAAGAGTGCACTTTACAAATCTTTATCTCTAGACTCTCCCCAGTAGAGTCACCAATTTTGTTGGTTGTGGATTATTCCCCTAGATCTTCAACTTGTAGATTGAAACTTTGATGGATAATTATAATAAAACCTTGACTCTATTGCCACTCCAAAGTCCACAAGGAAGGGGCCCAACTGACAAGGATCAGAGATCCTTCTTCACTTTAAGCCTTAAGCTCGGGTGGGTGTAACCTTGACTCACTTCTCTAAAGGAATCACTAAATGTTATACCAATATACCCCTTTGTAACTAATTGAAAGATATTTATCATTTAAATGTGTGTGTGTGGTTGAAAACTATTGAACTGCATCCAGAGAAGGGATCAATGCCTTATCCTAGGGCAAAGAGTCACCTAATAACATATATCAAATGAAAACCTTAAATCAAACATAATAGAATTTAGGATGAGTGCTTTTCCTATCATCCATTTCCCTCAAACTCCTTGCACATAAAATTCTCAACTAGATATGAACCCACTGGAAGCACCTAAAAGACTATAATCCTAACTTTGTTAGGAACTCAAAGATAATTCCACAATACTCTTTGTTTACCATATGTTAACCCCACTTTGTGACACTAACATATATGAGCTTAGATGCAAGACAAGAAGACATATACAAATTCGAGATTGGAATTCAATAGTGTTCTCATTAACATAATCAGGATCAATACATTACCAAACAACCCAAAGATAGGAGAGAAGCCCAAAATCCAACTTTTCTTTCCTCAAAATGTTCATACAGTTTACAACCAGGGACCAAAAGAAATATTGGAACCCCCTCTAAGTCCAAAAGATACAATTTTATACCACTAGCTACCTTGGAATCTCAGAATGGGATGCAACAAGCTTCAGGTAGCTAGGATTAGGGTTTCAACCACCCAGCCTAATGAAATGGTCTAGAATTTATTGCAAAGGTAGGAAACCGAGAAATCCAAGAGAAAGTAGATCCAAGAATGATCTATAATCATGAGCATCATTGAGATCAAGATAGAAAACTAGGAGATTGCCATGAAAATCAGTCTAATCTGTAACCTGTAAACACACCTCGAGCACAAAACCATGTAGTACAGGCCCATACAAACAATCATGGAACATCTTGGACAACACCACAACAACAAGCACCACCAAACAAATCAAATCCTACTGATGGAGCAATTAAAACCAGTCCTTTCTATCTTGAAAACCCTCTGCAAAATTCAAATTTAAAAAAAAAATGGTCACATTAAAGGCGCCTGCAGGAAATCGGCGGCCAACATTCAAATTTGGGTCAACTTTATGTCATGACTGTCGGATCCTTCACTTTCACATGCTTATATTTCTTAACTCAACCAGACATCTTGGGTCACCCTTTAGCAAACATGTGACAAGGTATCTCCTATTCATGAAATGATTTCTTAACCCTCAACTTAACCCTGCGAACTGGCGACTGAAGGGAAAACTTAACCTCGGTCCTTATTTAGCGAATTGGTGACTGAAGACCTTTTCGCCAATTCACAGAGTATTTCTTCCCACTGCTAAATAATTTAGTGACTACATGAGCACACTGTCGTTGACTCACCAGTCAATTTGGAAAACCACCAATTCTTCATGTGAACCAACGAATCCTTTGAGCTTTGTTGGCACCGCTAAAACTTTATCTGCTCCACTAAAACCCTGAGAAAATCTTACTGGGCTTGCAAAAGAAAATCGATGGCTGGTGCATCTTTGCAAGCCTCTAACAAATTCCACAAGATCATACACCCACTGTACATTCTCTGACACCAGGACCCACCTGCAAGCGAAGCCATCGACATCTAATCGGACGGCTGGCGCAAAGTCACATGGGGTTTGAATATTCCATGTGATTAAGTGCCAACCATTGATCTAATTTTACTCTATTGCTTGAAGAATCTAGCCCCACTAACAAACTGCCACATCAGTACCTCGTGGACCAATAAAACATGACCTAATCAGCAACACCTGGCAAACGGTCCCACTGAGAAACTCTCATACCGCCTAGAAGATCAGACGGCTGGTTCAACTTCACATGTGTCATAAAAATGCTTTAAGAACATGCACCGACTATCGATCCTCTAACACATCAGGTCCCTTCTGACATGTACGCCAGTGAGCAGGAAAGATTTCAAATCAACAGTCATCGCATGATCGCATGGGGTTAGAATATTCCATGCGATCATGAGATAACAACATGATCTTCAGGCGTCTGACAAACTTGACCCCACCCTAACCCGTTGATGCCACATCATTATTTCTTTCAGCCAATAAGGAACCACCAACTGTGATGACCTATCGAGTGGATCCACCTGCAAGGAGAGGCTATGTCATGTGAAAGGATCAATAGTTGTCATGATTTCAGAAGCCTCTAACACATCCCTTGTGAAATCATGACAATCGTCGGATCTAAATGGTGTCAAAGACTGGGCCCAGGGAAAATATAAAATTGAAACATAGGAAACATTAAGCTTAGGACTTAGGAAAAACTTGAATTTTTAGGGTGCTGAAAACATAGGAAAAATTAACCGTGGAGCCAGGAAAATAAAAAAGGGGGCTTGACATAAAAGGTTAGTCCCCTGGTCGCATAGACCAAAAATAGTCTATGTGATCATGCGACAAGCTGTTTAAACATGTGAAGTGGTTAAAGAAATTAGCACATGTGTTATTTGGGGTTTAAGTGGCCTAAAAAAGGTAACGTGAAAATAGAACAGGGCCAGGATATTTTAATTTTTTTAATACAACGACTAGATTTTCAAACTTTTTGCCTTAGGTTTTATGCCAGGGGCCTAAAAACAATTGCAAAGACTGGCAAAAAATTGCTAAAACCATGGAATGTTTTGCAGGTGCTAACATCCTGAATAGCCATCCAATAATGAGAATCTCTTAGATCTAGAGACACATTGTAGGATTTGCTCCATTGAAGGTAGTGGATGGTGGTCTTTTAATGAGGCTCTGTTCAAATCCCTGAAGTCAACACATAACCTTAGCTCCCCATTCTTCTTCCTTACAAGAACAAGGTTGGAAACCCAACTAGTATGTTTAATGGGGTAGATGATACCACTTTCTATCAGTTTGAGTACTTCCTTGTGCATAAGTGGCTCAAGCTTAGGATTAATAGGCCTTTGCTTTTGCCTCACTGGTTTAGCATTAGGCTCCAATTCAATAGTGTGCTGAGTAAGGGCAGGATCAAAACCTTAGAGATCCTCATATTGCCAAGAAAAAATATCACTGAATTCCTTAAATAATTGAGTATAAGCTTGTTTTTCTAAATCAATGTTTACTTTTCCAAATTGTAGGCTCTTACCTGGCTCCAATTCTAGTTCAACACAATGTTCTTGTTGGACTACCAGGCCAACTTTATTTTTCTTGACTTCATCATCCTTGTTGAAGACATTCTCTAAGGTGACAAGACCTCTAGGCATCTTATTAGATCTAAGTTGTATCACTTGATCACCATAGTTCTGTGATAACCTCTTTTGATTATGCCTTGAAAAGACATCTTCTTCAAACAAGAATTACAAAATTTGTTCATCATTGTCAAACACTTGCCAATTGACATTGTTATCAGGAATGGAAGGTCTAACAATCACTTTGATATACTGTTGATCTACCTCTTTTGAAATGCTATTTGGAATATCATACTGAGATCCAACAACAGCTAACCTATCTGCATTTTGGTTTAACTTTCTAGGGATGGCTACAATATTAAAAGCACAAAATTCTTCAATTAAATCCCAAAATCTATGCTTGTATGCTTTCATTATATTATTTTTGGTTGCACTCATCCCTCTTACTTGGCTGACAACAAGTTCACTATCACCATAAACCTTTAAGGCTTTAAGCCCTCTTTTTCTAGCCCGCTCCAGTCCATTCACAAGACTTTCATACTCTGCAGTGTTACTAGTGCAGGAGAAACTAAATCTAAAGGTAGTATAGTACCTTTCTCCTTTTGGGGATACTAGCATAGCACCACCATGAGAACCGTGTCTACTTCTTGCTCCATCAAAGAATAGCTCCCAAACCTGATTGCTCTGATCCTCTGAATCAGTCTCCTCTTTGAGAAGGCTTGGTTCTATGGCTCCACTTTCTTGAATCAGATAACTCCCCAAACCAAAATCACAAACAAGATTCTCTTGGATCTCTAAGGTTCTTTCATCTAGAAGAATATCAGGGATATTCTCTATCTTTGTGCTTTCTTCACTAATGGTTGGGAAATCATTGTCATCAAATATAGGACAATTAGTATTGATGAAATTGGACACATAAGGTTCTATATGGTGTACTACCAGTTTCTCTGAATTAATGGTAACCTTGGTACCATATCTTGTATGAAATAGCATGTGAGACCAGTCAGAAGATAGATAGCCTCCTATCTTGGCTATAAACTCCCTTGACAAACATATTGCAAATAATGTATGGAGATCTATGTGATATATATCTAGGAGGATGGAGAAGTTAGGACTAGCATGAAGGATTAGACTGGTATCCTTGGCCACACCTATAGTACTGACTGAGGACCCATCAAGTTGTGTGACCTTCTTTTGGAAGGGTTCATATTTCAATCCTAATTGGTTAGCTACCTTCTTGGGCATTACAGTTCTAGTAGCCCCACTATCTACCATACAATTATGTACTAAAGAATTTCCAATGATTAAAGATACATAAAAGGGAGGTGGCTTTGAATTCCTACCTTGCATGGTATTGTTCTTGGAGTTGCTACTTGGAGTCTCCTTCACTTGATCAGTGTTAACCAACATTGGTTTTGCAGCTTCTTTGGCAAGTTGAGGAGTTTTTGCCTCACTCAAGGCCTTCTTCAAAATCTCAAGTTGTCCTAGAATGGCCAAAGAGTCCCACATAGACATGGTAATGTTCACATTCTTCATATTGTCCACAATATTATAGGGCGGTATATTTTGTACTCTTTGCTACACTTTTGGCATGATGGGCTCTGCTTCTTTAGGATTCTGACCCTCTTTGCTAGTGATGATAGGAGTCTCCTTGGATGTGGTAGGATGGGCTTGTTGTATAGGCTCTACAGATGTAGTGGCCTTAGCACCAGAATCTGCTCTCTCCATGTCTTGGGCTCTTCTTTTTGCTCTTGTATAGGCAACAAAAGCAACTTCATCATTGACTCCATTGAAGTTTGGTTGCTCCCAATTGAAAAGGGCAGTCTCATTCTCTTGTGTTTCTTACTGAGGTACTGACCCACTAGAAGAAGCTTTTGTTTGAGCTTGTGAAGCATTTTGAACCATTAGTGCTTGGTTCATCCATCCATTAGAATAGGTAGCCTGATTGTGAGGCTGGTTGTAAGGGAAACACCATTCATTATCCATAGCCATATTGTTCTGACTAGGAACCATATCCCTAACTGGATTTGCAAAATTAAGAGGTTCAGGGTTGTATGGTTGGAATGGCCTCTGATTGAAATTTTGTCTTTGTCCTTGATAGCTGCCTTGGTATGGTGGCCTACTTTGCTGATAAGGTTGTCCCTGATTTTGGAACTGCTGACTAGGACCTTGGCCTTATTTTTGGAAGGGTGGTCTAATTCCTTGACCTTGCTTCTTCAAATTTGTGACCTCTTTAGTCAAGGTCTGTAGCAAATTAGTCATTTCTTGCACACTAGTTGCTTGGCTATTTTTTATCTCCCGCAGCTCTTGAGAGAAATTGGTTGTTATCTCTTGGCCGCTAGTACTAGCCTAAGGTGCTAGAAGGGCAAGGATAGGGGTAAATGAGGGTACTTGTGCAGATGCAATGGGTTGAAGACTAGGGAAAATAGGCATGGGAGGTCTTCTTTGTATCATGCCTGCTTGAATTAAATAGTTTTCAGCCCTGATAGCAATGTCAAAAGCTTGGGGTAAGGAAGTACCAACCATAGATTGGATCATGACAGATATTTGACCATTTAAACTTTTTAAATAATAAAGGAAAGCATGGTCAGTTGATGATCTTACGGAGACTGGAATTATAGTCTGTCATCTACTCTTGAGGGTCTCTTTTAATGGTTGTTAATTGCTCAACTAGAAACAAATTATCTGATTTATCCTCAAAATGCTTACTTAAAGCATCTCCTAACCCATCCCATGAATTAATTGAACCGACAGTTAAAGTTCTAAACCACTCAAGAGCCTTACCTTTTAGAGAGGCTGCTAATAATTTTGTGGCCACATCTTCTTGGGTTATATTGTGTATGTTGTAGATGGTGGTCACATCTCTTATATGCTCAAAAGCAGTTGTCTACCCTTCACCTGTGAAATCGGGTAGACTTTTCAATGCCACTAAGGGCACATCATGATGCACTGCAAAAGTTAATGGAATCCCCTGGTTGAAAGGTGCAAAAGCATACTGTCTAGCCATTGTAGGAGCTGTAACTTGTATATTAACAACTATATGAGCTGTATTTGAATCTTCTTCTTCAAGGTCTCTAGTTAGAGATCTTCCTCTTCTTCTGGAATGTAAGGGAGAAGGTCTCCTTTCTAATGTATCAGGAGGTGTAGATTGAACTCTCCTTGCAGGGGATTCTCTTAGAGTTGATTTGCCTTTGAAAATTCTTTTCAAGGGCAACTCCAAAAAATTGGTAGGCTTTGAGCTCCTAGTCTCAATATTTCTCATAAACCTTAAACAAGGTTAGCCTGAATCTTTGAAACCAGTGGAGTCACCAGATATACTTGATAGAAGAACTTCTAAAAGTCTTTATTATGCAATCTATATATCAGAGATGACATAACCTTCAATAGTGAACTTCTTTAACTGTCCCATCGGGCGTGCCAGTTTTGTTATACACTATGTTTGTGCCTTTGTCTCAAGCTCTCTTGGTCTTGATAACGTAGTATAACATGGGAATCATCTCTAGGTTGTGGGACCTATGCTAACTAAGATGAGACCTCCAGATTCTAGGCTGGTTCCTCTTGGATAATCACCCTAATTTTCTTCCTGACTGAAAAGTAAATCTTTTGAGGGAAAGGGATAGAAGGAATGCTGGGAAAGGGAAATAATTGAAAGAAAACTACCTACTAGGTGATGCACCAAAGTTATGATATGGATTGTAGTATAAAGGATGGATTCAATGAATGAACTTAGGTCTAGGACATCACAACTCATTGAATAGGCTTGCATAAGTATTTCATAGAAGGGTCTGCAAATAAAAGAGGTACCCAAGGAAAGAGAAAGATCCTTTCACAAATAACAACACTCTTAGAATTGGACAAAAAATCTATGACCTATAAACAAACATTCACCTCTGCAACTAGGTACAGGAATGAGACAAGATTGTTTAAGGGGTTATAGTATACCCACAAAAATATTCACATCAAATCATTCACAATGATACACAAAATTGTAGAAAGAAAGAAGGATTAAGAGCCCTAAGATATCACTGAGAAACATACAAGTACTGAACTCATAGAGAGATAGCTCACAAAAGAAAGCATAGGGACATGAAAATGTCACAAGGTATTTCAATATATGAATTATCAATGGGAATTTTACAATTGAAGAAAGCCAAAGCGGAAAAAAATTTCTACAAATGGTCTTTGAGAAAGAAAAGTTTCTTTTTTTACAATTATTCCCTTCTGAGCTAAAAAGCACCAAAAATAAACTATATACATCACTGCACGTAGGCAGGAGCAGAATATCTAATTAGGGTTACAGAGGTTTACAATAAAATAACCAACCCTAATTCTATCCAATCTGGCCATAAATGGACATGAAAATATCCCATCTGATCAAATTTTTGTGTTTGTGTGTCCATTTCATGTTTATTCCTGCAAAAAATCTAGCTGCCATGATCCATCTACTTTCCTGCAACTCGGGCTAGCCATAACTGCAAAAATCTGATACTATGAGATATTTGAATTTAAAAATTGATATAACGGTCACAGGTGGCTTTGAAATTTCCCATAGATGGTCAGCATTCAAAAATTGATCTCACTTTAAAACATGACCGTTAGATTTTCCCTTTTTACCCAGGCTCGGCACTTGACTGCAAAACTAACCTTAAGTCCACCTCGGGTTTCAATTTTCCTTTTGTCACTGAGTCGCTTAACCTTTTAACTAACCCCGACTCTTCTTGGAGATTACATGACTGAAGCCACAAACTTGGGTCCACCTTGCCACCTGTCATTCTCCTATTTGTCCCAGACTGCTCTGTAAGCATACACCTCGGCAAGTCAAACATGGACCCACTGTAACTTAGATTCCCATCCAACGGTGGGTGCATGATCGCATGACCTTTGAATATTCCTTCTGATCATATGCTAGCCATTGAGACCGAGACCCTTTAACAAACAAGCCCACTAAAAATCCAGTCATCACCACACGGATCGACAAAAATTGAGCATGTCAGCAAACCTAACAATGCGGACCCATGACCTTCTAAGATTTTGATCTAACGGTGGTCAAATGATTGCAAAGGCAAGGAATATTCCTTGCAAACAACCAACCACTGTAGATTTCTTTTCCTTTGAGACCCCACTGACCGCTAAGAAATCCAGCCCTACTGAAAGTTATTCCAACTCAATAGATGTGGACCAATGAGAAATGAGCATGTCATCAACCTGCAGCACTGGAGCCACTGACAGAACCTCGAACACTTGGAAAATCAAATGGTCGGTGCATGATTAGATGCTCTAACACAAACCCTTCTGATCAAGCACCAGCCGTAGATTTCTTTTTTCTCTGACACATCCTGCAGGCTCTCATACATGACCCCACTAACACAGTACAAGTCATCCTCACGTGGACCAATAAAATGTGAGCATATCAACAAATGAGGACCCACCCAATGAAGCTCTGACAGTAGAATAAAATCAATGGCGGGTGCATGATCACATGGCTTTGGAATATTCCTTGCGATCATGTGACAACCATTAGATCTCTTGCTGGGAGGTCTACTAGGCCCGCTCTGAAAGATTCACACATCACAAACCCTCGGCCAATGAAAAACTTCCACATCAGAATATGTGGCATTGGACCCACCATAGCTTTGAAGTGCTGCAGAGAAGGAAAGATCAATGATTGTCACGACTTCGCATGGCTCTGACAAACCCTTTGTGAAATCACAACAGCCATAGATCTTAAAGAACTGGGACCCACTCCGAAGCTTGAAGTTCACTGTGACCGCCAAAGGCTTGTTGCATGGTCACATATGGTTCGAAGACTGCATGCGATCATGTGACAAGCATCGATGCTACCCGGCCAACTGCTGATGGTTTGTCGCATGGGCGCATGCGGTCAAAAGATTGCATGCGATCATACGACCTTAGGAAATATTTATGTGCTAGAAGATAGGAAAAATTAAACTTGACTTAGGAAAGTATTGACACGCATGCAAATTGGAAGCTTAAGTGGCCGCCGAAAAGATAACAGGGAAATATAACAGGGCCTAGGGTTTTGCAGGGGTATTTAACTCAAACGGCTAGATTTTCAAATTTTAGGACTTGCAAACCAGGGACTAAAACAATTTGCAGAGGCCAGAGGGAAAAACATGAGGCCATGAAATTTTTAGGGAAGCTCGGTAGGGGAAAAACAAAGGCCCTAGAAAGGATGTTAGCCAAATTTGAATGCATATGAAAATTAGGGTAACAACTTCATGAAGGAAATCATCAATAATCAATCATGTTGATCAACTAGGGGCAACCTAATGTTGTTCATCACCTTCTCTTCCACCAATCTCTAATTTTGCATCATGAGAATATTCAATCAACTCCATATCATCAAAACATCTAATCATGTCATATCAAATATAAATCATTCAAATCATCCAAGTGATCATCTAACGTCAATCAAGTTATCCTATCATCGATTTTCTCATCTTGAGCGCATCAAATATCCTAACTCTATATCGTGAGGAAGGAAAATCATTGTTTTGTTTCTCTAGATCTTGAGAGAGAAATATCAACCCATCAACTTATCCTATTAGATTGACATCAACATCAACCAAGTGATTATGACTAACATCAAATGATACAAAACCATCATCAACTTATCTGGAGCATCAACAACATCTTATCAATCAAATCTTTTCTCATCAAATTCTCTCATGATCGGGGCATTTTCACATTGATTTTATCGAGAAAAAAATCAAAATTTACCAATCTCAATCAAATCATCCAAAATCATTTTGATTGATTTCCTGAGGGGGAAAACCATCAGATAAATCAACATCAACAAGATCATCATCGAATCAAGAGACCGATCATCAAATCAAAGAGAAAGCTTTTATCAAGAAATTTTTTGTAATCAAATGAGTGGGGCATCGAAATCAATCATCAAATCAGATATCATATCAGAATCCTTCATCAAATCAAACATCATATCAGGGATTAATCATCAAAATGACCATCAGAGCATCACATCAATTGAATGAACATCATCAGATTAGCATCAATCTCATATTAGGCATCAAGAATTGACCATCGAATAACATCAAATAAACATCAAAGATCGACCATCAATGAATCAAGACTTATCATCAAGCGAGATCAGAGTATTCTTTGAATCAACATGCTTCGCACATCAACTCAAAGAGGGGCATTTGTAATCACTGAAAAAATGGACAAATAAAATTGAGTACTAAATCAAGGCAAATCCAGAACAAAATTGAATTAATTGGATCACAATGCATAATTAGCCATTCAAAATTAAAATCAAGCTTTAATTCAAGATAAATCAAAATTGAGAGCATTTTAATCAAATGCAATAAAAAAAAAGTACAATTAAATCAATTAATTGTATAGTTTTGGATTAAATCAAATTCAACCCATTCAAGGGGTACATGGCTAAATAAATCAATTTAAATCAATTAATAAATCCTAATTTCCCTCAACAACCACAAAGGGAGGAAATTCAATCAACCAATAGGATTTGAGGAAAAGCATTAGCATGGATCAAGCCAAATTCAATCTCAATCACTCAAAGTGAAAGAGAATCTTGTCCATTGATCTTGTCTACTTGTCCCAAGCTTTGAGGACACAAACTTTGCATTGTCTTCAAAGGGTGGAACCAAAGACTCAACCAAGGCTTAATCATGATTAACTACACTACACCCCCTACCATTGGGAAAATCTATAAAAAGAAGACCAAAATCCTCATAATTCATAGCCACACATCTGAGAAATGCATAGAACCTCTTGAATTTTATAGCTAGAAAGACATTTTAAGATCTTAACTAGCATTTACTTTGATCTAATTGTTAGCTTTAGCTTTTTTATCTTATCATTTCTCATTCTAGGACTATCATTAATGGTAGCTTGGTGACAGCTTCTATTAACACTCTTAGATAGAGAGCCATAGGATGCTCAATTGATCATTAATTTGCTAAATAGTTTCTATAATTATGGTTTATTTAGTTTCTATTTCATTTATTGTCAATACTAATTCTATGAAGATACTATTGCTAGTATACAATAACTTACACGGTGTGTTTGATAATATTAATGTGTTAACGACCAATGTTTCTCTTTCTATGGAATTTTATTCTTAAGATTCAAAAATTGTATGCTACTTAATAATAATCACCAATTTTTTCCAATAAGTTTTTTTGTAAGTATAGCAAGTAGAATAATATTTTCTCGTCCCTAATATCCTCTTCACTTCCTAAGAAAAGAACAAAACTTTTACACAACTTGCAACAATACATTTTTTTCATTGATTGTGTTGTTACCTCATGGAGATATTTGAATTGGAAAATATTTCCCCATGGTGATAGCTCTCTTATGGGTAGTTGCAAAGGAACTAAGTTTGATGTCTAAAATATTAATTAGCATAGGCTTGCATAGTTCTTTACTTTTCACTTGTTTATTCAGAGGTCAACATAATTTTGACCATAAACTTGGAAATTTTGGATTGCTTTCTTGTTGAAATTAATGTTTCTTTTTGTCTTTCCCTAGTTTTGTCAAAAGATTAATTGATGAGTGGTATGTCAAAATACAAAGTGATTCCTTGAGGGTTGATGCTATTCCCCTAATCACATGAAATTTGTGGAAAGAAATAGCCTAATATTTAAAGAAAAATATTGGACCCCTCTATTGAATTCTATCTAAAAAATTGAAACAATAATCTCATAAGTTCCCAATGGCTAGTTGAAAGAAAAATCTAAGATGCAAAAGCATAATTTAAGATTTTAGAGCTCATAGACTAAAAATATTAAATTTTAAAATAATTTTTCTTTATTTAGATATTTTTAGCTGATTAATCAAAATTATGGTATGTATCAAGTGTTTGAATATGGGTTCCCTAACTCATATTTTATGGCTATAAATTTTGAGTAGATGGGGTTGTAGTTAGAGTATAATTAGAAAATATAGTTGTTGATGATATTTCTGATGATGCTACCATTTTAGTTATTCTTTCATTGTTACTTTCTAGAATGTTGCATCTTCAGTCTAGGCTTGCGTGAGATGCACTATATAGTCACTTAGACATATCACCTAGTACAAAATGCTTGCAAGCAATAGTTTCTTTTCCAAATTCATGTTTTTATTATCACTAGTCATTAATCTTGCCCAAGCTCAATCTGTAAACCTCACAAAGTAGGATACCTTACATTTAGTTTTCCTTACAAAGAATATAGATATGTAGGACCAAGTTTTGACACAATTTGAGATAAACTAGCACTTGCACCTTTGAAGGGTGCAAGGGTTACACCGATAGTGTTATATATATATATATATATATATATATATATATATATATATATATATATATATATATATATATATATATATATATATATATATATATATATATAAAATAATGTCAATGTAGTGCTGTTGTAGACAGTTGTTCCATAAAATTTTGTGTATATAGTAAAACATTATTAAGATAATTTTTATCTTTATTGTTTTTTCTTCCTTTGTACCCATCAAATACACCCTGTTAGATTTTTCCTTCACTGAGGTTCATCCCATATTTTCAAGAATTTAACTTCTTTGCAAGTTTTACTAGTATCTCTGCACTTTGTTTCATTGACAAGGAATTTCAAAAGCTCATGGTTAGAATGGCTTATGCTTTTATTGTCCTCTTTTGAAAGAATGAGTGCAACAACACCATGGCTTGTGCTTTTATTGTCCTCCTTTGAAAGAATGAGTGCTACAACACCATTGTCATTGGCATTGTCATTAATGAAGCACAAAAGGTTTTCCTTTGATCGGCTCGATCATATATCTTTATCTCTTCATCACCTCCTCTCATCTCTCATCTTCCTTTGTTTCTCTCTCTCACTCTCTTCCTCTGTGTCTTATTCTCCCCCATTTTTCTATTTGTTGTAATAATCCAACTTCCTTTGTTTCTCTCTCTCACTCTCTTCCTCTATGTCTTATTCTCCCCCATTTTTCTATTTGTTGTAATAATCCAAAATAATATAACTTAGTAATCTAATTAACTATAATCCTTTTTATATTGATGAAAATTGTTTATTTGAATTTTTTATTTAAATTTATTTGTGCAAAACTTGAATACAATCATTTCTATAATTGAAAACACAATTTTTTTGAATTTGTTGTAATAATCCAAAATAATATAACTTAGTAATCTAATTAACTATAATTCTTTTTATATTGATGAAAATTATTTATTTGAATTTTTTATTTAAATTTATTTGTGCAGAACTTGAATACAATCATTTCTATAATTGAAAACACAATTTTTTTGAATACAATCATTTCTATAATTGAAAACACAATTTTTTTGAATACAATCATTTCTATAATTGAGAACACAATTTTTTTTAATAATATCAAGTATCCTAAATAATTGTATTGTTATCATAGGTTGTAGAACCAACCATATTTAAATTTTAGTTTTAGCTAGCTAACGCTTGAACCCTATATATTCCATCTTTAACCATCTTTAACACTTTACTATGTTATATCTTCATAGATTATGCAGTATTAGAATCTAGAACTTTCAATTTTTTAAGTGAATCAAGCTATATGAACTATTCTATAGAGAAATATGCAGATTCTACCAATTCATTATTGTTTTTAAAAAGTTATTTTATGACGTAGGGAAACATCTAATGAATAATTAGATCTTTACTTTCACCTTTTCACCTTGTTCGGAGGCTTGAACCCTAAATATTCCATGTATTCCATCTTTTATGCTTTACTATGTTATATCTTCATAGATTATGTACTATTAGAATTAGAACTTTCAATTTTTTATGTCTATTGATATCAACATCTTTTTGTGTATATATATATATATATATATATATATATATATATATATATATATATATATATATATATATATATATATATATATATATATATATATATATTTCAATCTTAAAATTTCAATTTTTTTAAATGGATCTCAATGCCCAAATTAAGAAGAGAAAAGCTACAAATTCTCTATTTCAATTAAAGTACTCCATGTGTGATTTTATCTATCTTTTGGGGAGCCTTCCCTTCTGTGACAATGTTTGACTGTTCAATTTCTCAGAATAGTTCACTTTTGTAGAATGGCTAGTATGTTTGGCAATAGAGGCTTCAAAACTTCTCTTCTAGCATGATCATCTTTAAATATTATGGGGTCCTTGATAAGGAAACCATTTATCATGCTGGTCTGTCATATCTAATTATATCTTGATATTCTGGTTCACGCATTTTAAGTGGGACTATTTTTTTATCATGTGTGCATATTATTTGAAAGCACTCTCCATTCAAGTTAAATTATCTTTGTGATCTGCAACAATCAGATGTTAGGAGCCTATATATTTTGGAGATTTAGCGTATAGTTCAGTGCTATTGGAATCAGTATTTGTGCCAACCCTTATTTCTTGTTTGACACAACCAAATTTGTTATTATTTATTTTTATTTAACTTTTTTTGAGTTTTAAAAAGCTTCTTCATCCTTTCTACATTTGGTTGTAATCAAGGAGGCTACGTGTTATATCCAATTTTTTCTAATAGATGGTGCGATAAAACTTTTTTGAACTTAGAGTAAGGTGATGAAGTATCCAAACAAGTCATCTCTATATTTTAATGGTCAGAAACTTAGCAGGTTATCTTGGACAGCTATATTATTGTAAATTATTCGTACATGAGGGTGTTCTTTAATTCTTTGAAATATTTGTTTTGGTTAGGTTTTTTTTAATTGTCAATCTCCCATTTTGCCTGATTTTTATGGAGATTTTCATTGTAACCGCTTGCAGTGATAACAAATGGAATCAATGGTATTGTGAGCATCATTGCACATTGGCAAGTATCCATCTCTAGAATGGAAACCCATTCCAATGACATCATCGTCCAAAAATGAATTGAGTCCCCTTCAACACTGGTCTTATCAAAGTATGTCACAAACCTATCTGCGCCCTTTATTTCCCTTGGTTTCAGATCTCGATCAACGGAGTCCCCTAGAAATTCTATGGCAATAACTGGTATTGGGTAAATTGCCCCCTACTTATCTATAGGCCCGGGATAAAAAGAAGCCTCAAATATGCCCCAAAGCTACCTAGATTCATACTCAAAAAGAAACAATTTAGTACCTGGCTTTACATGGTCTAAAAGTCTCAACTTTGCTTTGGGCATACTAAACACTTTGTAATAAAAACAATTAACCCTTCATTGATCGCTACACATGAAAATAAGCGTTGTCAACTCATCTCTAAGAACAACATCTTGGGACTCTTCACAAGAATCATCAGATCTTAAACCATAAGTTTCATGCCTAACAATACCATCATATTTGTCCAATGCCAGTCATTGTTTTATGTAAAAGTGGTCTCGCTTCCAACTTTTCAACAGACAACCGTGGTTGAACATTTTTTGTACTAGCCAATCAATAGACTCGTTCTTATACCCTCTACCACTCAAGAGCTCTCAGTATCAGAAGTAAATTTTGAATGGAGGTGCAAACTCTTACCAGATAAATGGTCATCGTAGTCTTTAATTAAATCCCTGCTTTTGAAGTAATTTGAAAGCCATCCTTGTGTGCATCCTCCTCAACTTCTCTTCCATGAGAAGTCTGTCTTAGATTCCTGGAGATGAAAAGTTTTTTGCTTGAATCTCCAGATCCTGAGACTCTTAAAATTTTGCAATGTGAAAGCAATCGAATAGCAGCAAATTTGTCTATAGAAGTCGTGGGTAAATTCTGCTTCTAAGATACATGATGCATGTAGGACATAATATCCTCTACAACTGTTCTCTCATCGATTGATACATGCTTTCTCTTCAAGACGAGCTTGACATAATCCTTGTTCTCTATCAATTCCTTCTGAGTAGCCATTTTCCTTTTACTTGAATGATGATTTGCATGGGATTCAAGCCTCCTTCCGCCAATTGAAGCTTGAACATCCAGTAACCCGCACAGATCTGTAGCAGCACGGTGGATTTTCTTCACAGAATTGTGAAAGGGGAATGCTTTCTAGCCACCACAAACTAATATACAGATTAGATACAGAGCTAATTTTCCTATTAGATTTATATGTATGCAGTAATTTGAGGAGAGATCAAACTAAACAGAAAATCACAAACTCTTTACCGGACTTGGCATATACAATAGGCTGAGTTTTAGTATTTATCAGAAAGCACACACTAATGGCTTCAAAACTTTGGTTTGCCATTTTAATCTAGGAAAGTAACGATACTGTAAAAAGCCAACTGAGAGAAGCTTGTCCTCGATTGAATACAGCGAGAATTCCTTAATAAATAAAAACTGTGGTAAAGCTGATGCATGCTGAAGGTAGAAATGAATGAGACCTGTTAGGCACCCAGATTCAGGATTATAATTTTTGCCCACATGTTAATGACGGTGTCAATTGTTCACAATACCCTTAGAATCTATTTGTCCTCTTCTTGGTTCTCACGGCTTCGATAAATATAAACTATCCATAAATCTTAGCTGTTTCCCGGGATTCTCTGACAAGGTCAAACGTGGCAATCCCGTCGATGAACAGATTTTCCCGGTAAGGTTTCCTTCTCGCCGGCGTAAGACAACCCGGAATGCTGGCTATTGTGGATGGAGTGGACCGCATTTCGAATACAGCCAGGACGGATGAACAGAATTTTCAATTTCCCGATGCCGTTTCATTTTGCCCGGCGTAAGACTGTCGGAAAGTCTGAACAATCTGGCGGATGTTCTTCCGGGAGAAAGCCTATCGGCTAACAAGTTCAATTGTTTGAGAGTTGGAACCATAACTAGTCTTGTGTTTTGAGCATCCATATTTTTACATCGAATATTTCATAATAAATATGAACTATAACATATGGGACTATAAACTTATGTTGATTTTTTAGTGTATTATGAGTTTGATTGGGTTTCCACCTTCTGGCTGGAGTTATACTCAGTATGTTATTAATTCGATTGGTGTTTCCACTTCTGAGTGGATTTTACCAATTAGTAGTTACAAAAATCAAATCATACGTAGAGAAGTACCTTTTAATGTGATTTTAATGTTATCATGATATGAGTATCGAACATTTAGGTATCAACCATAGAGGGATAGTTTTCATTATTCTTAGGAATTATCAATAAGATGCACCTGAGAAAAGTTTATGGTCATTTCTTCACTACACCGTGTGGTGCATATGATGAAAATGTCCATATAAAATTTGGTGTACTTGACCATTTGGTACTACTCTTTAGAGTATCAATCATGTGGTCTAGATGTTTTAAATTGAAGCGCTTTTTATTTTTTATTTTTCCTTAAATAGTGCTACTTAATATAGAAAATTTGAAACAATTAGTAAAGTTAAACCCAGACATTCAACTTTAGCTTAGGCTCTTGTAAGTGATACTATGGAAAACTGCATATTTTATGTTGTTTTCTAAAGTTTGTGATGTTCCTAAGAGAAGATTATGACCGTATGAACAACCTGTAGGAAGGGATGTAAATGATACATCTAGTTGGAAAGCTTGTAAACAAGAATTGAAAATAGAAAAAGATGCATATGCTTAATTTCCCGTTCTACATCTTATCTTTCATTTTATTTTTTTAACTATATGAAATTTACATGTTGATCTATATTTTAGCATTAGAATTACTTTTCAATGGCTATAGGATGAATCAATGTGATATCAACTACATGGAAAACATAAATTCTAGCAATAAAATATAGATAAGCTTGGCTACAGGGTTGGATGCATTTTTCACCTAAGGATCATGGTGTACAATAACTCCTCTACTTTATTAATCCTCACTTTAAAATAAGCAAGAAAATAGTAGGAAAAAACAATGACAATCACTACAACATAATCTTTGGAGAATGTATGTATTTAGGGGTTAAAATTTTATTTATAATTATTCCAACTCATCTTATAGAATCCATTTTTATGCTTTGGCGACTACTTAATATCTATCAATGACCCAAGAGTTTTAATTCTTTAAAGGATTTAAATACTTGTGCAAATATTGAATTCAAAGATCTCTATACTTCTACAAATATTTTTGGCACTTCTTACTTGGTTCATGTCATATCTTGTACAAGAACAAAATATAAATTTCAAGTAAATATATTGGTTTCCCAATATATTCCTAGACTATTCACTACTAAATATGGTCCCAATTTCTTACGATTGTTTGTTGGCATTTAAAAAAAAATTGTCGCTTTACCAATAAATTATTGGTTTCCTTTTTTTTGGTAGATTTTTTTTGATATATCGACGATCAATTTGTTCATTGAATGTACGATGAAAAATTGTTTGTGAGCAATGCAGGGAGTTTCTTCTATCTCTCCTTACAAGAACACCATTATTTCATCTATTTTTGACGAAAAGAACGTCAGGTGTTCAACAAGGGACACAAGCGTCAAAGTTCCTTCCTATAGTGAAATGGATTTTCGTGTAGAATATGGTGAAATGAGAATGCTGTTAAGGTAGAGTGAACAAATTCATCACACCTAAGCTATGGAAGTCATATAGTCAGTCATATTGAATGGCACATTTTGGTTTTAAGTTAAAAAATTTATGTAAAATTGAGCAGCAACGTTAAACCTAGTTTGTATAGTATAGATACAATTTGGGTTGGGTTTGATAGGTTTTCTTCTAACTTATAGGTAGATTGAATGATATGCTACAAATATATTTAGTACTGAGTCATAAAACTAAGTGTGGCAAGTGTAAATAAAACCTGTGAAAAACCAATGTTAGGTGTCAGAAAGAGTAATCCATTTCTCATAAAACATAAATTAAAGATTAAATAAATGAAATGTAGGATTAAAAATCATTCTTATTTGAAAACTATTTCCAATGTGATAGTAAGCCAATGCAATCATTGTCAATGGAAATTGTAGGTTCAATTGATTCGTGTTCATTATTGCTTCTATTTTTTTTTGCCCTTGCAAAGTTATGTTCATTAATGTGTCTTGTTTTTTTTGGCCCATGTCTATTTGTATTTGGATTTTTTGTGGATTAGTTAATTTTTCTTCGTTTATGAATATTTCACTTTGCATGTTATGTTTATCTCTTTTTTTTTTCTGAGCTCTTGAAAAGTTCTTTATTTTTTCTTTCCTATATATTTCATTTCAAAACATACGAGGGGTTCAAAATATCCAAAAAGTGGATTAGCATCATGGAAAAGTAGTGAGTATGATTCTGTATCTAAAGATTTATTGAAGTGCAAGTACATTTTTCCCCTTGTTAATGACTAGACACATATTTGTATATTTAACCACTTGGATAGCCAATGAATAAAAAAATATATCTCCCCAAAGTCTAATTTCATTGATAGTCTTTTTTTTTATAAAGGAAAGAAGCAAGAGGCTGCTAGCCTGTGGAATAGAGGACTAGTAGCACATTAATAGCACTAGTCTGAGAGCAGATGATCAACAAAAAATATTGACCAGTTTGCCTCTATTAAAGACAAACTTAAAGAACATCTTGCGACAAGCCCCCACAAAAGCTACAAGCTTTAACCAAAAACAAAAACAAAGGACCAGAGTGAGCCCTTTAAAATTGTCAGTAATCACCTGATCAAAGGAAGAAAAACTGAAAGAGAGAGACACATTCATCACGAAAAAAATAAAGAAGCAAGCTCAGGAAACAAATAGCCTGTTCATCTTTCTCTATCAGAAATGAAGGTCCAAAAACCACTACACCTCCAGCTCAGACCAATGTTGTCAAAGATATTCCCACTCGCTGCAAACTCCTTGTCCACCTCAATAGAAAAAGGGGCCACCTCTATAGGAGCA
This sequence comes from Chamaecyparis obtusa, assembly GCA_027943335.1. Lineage (NCBI taxonomy): Eukaryota > Viridiplantae > Streptophyta > Pinopsida > Cupressales > Cupressaceae > Chamaecyparis > Chamaecyparis obtusa. Next base: position 104,589 of record BSBK01007943.1, read on the forward strand.
GAGAGTAAAAAGATCCTAGTAACAAGGCTAAAGCTAAAACATTTCCTTCCATTAGTACGACCATAAGAGGTAGCCCAGAAAAACTCCACCTCGATAGGAGTCTCCTCCACCTCCAATTTCATGAACACAACCTCCACCTCAATAGGAGACTTTTCATGTTCCATAGAAGGCTTCCACCATTCCTTCACAAGAAGAGCACCCACATTCAACAACTCATTTATCCAACAGTGAGCCACCTCAAAAGGCTGAGTTTCCTTTGGAAAAGAAGCTCCCACCTCAATAGGAAGTAGAATGGAAGGAAGAAGGAGAGTAACCTCAGTAGCTAAAAAACCCTTAAGTGAACCCCAACCACAAAAGGGGGCTGCACCATAGAGTGGAGAGGGAGGGAACACAAAAATCCATAAAAACCAAGCATGGGAGGAGCAATAAAGCATCTAAAACTGGTCCATCTCCCATCACGAGTAGTGGCAAGGCCCAAAACACTCAGAGAAACACCAAAAGAGCCAACACCACACTCCCACACAACAGAGGGGATCTACAAAATCCAAAGAGTGGCCGCCCAAAGAGAGCCCCAAAAGGGGAACTAACACAACCACCCACCAAAGCTGGGCAAGATAGGAAAATGAGAGCCTCTCCACACCAAAGCAACAGGAGGTAGGACAAGCCTCAAGAAGAAATGCCACAGAGCATTAACAAAGATCTCCATAGAAATAGAGAGGAGGAAAAATACCCAGCTAGGAAAATAACTATTCCCCTGCACCAAGGTAGTCTGCACCCACATACCAAACAGATCCAAAATTTGAAAGGAAGAAACAACTTCCATCAGAGAGAACCCCAAAAAACTTCCACCACATGAAGGGAGAGAAGGAGAATGGGACAGATCCTCTGAAAGAATCTCCACAAAGCCACCAGAATAGGCCCCCTCGAAGAGAAAAACCACACCACCAATGAGGCAAGCACACGGCCGACAAAAAGGAATCCTAGCAGAAGCATCCTCAAACCCCCAACAAAGAATTTCAAAGAAAGAAAACCAAAGAGGCTCTCCCACATGAGAGCTACTCCCTCTATCAAAAAACAGGCAGAAAAAATAGAACAGATCTTGTTTCCCCACCTCTTTAGGCTATGGGAGAAAGGGGAAGCACCCCAGAGCCTGGCCTCCAACAGCATTGAAAATATGCAGAGATCCCCCACAGGAAATGGGGGCACCCATGGTCTCAACCTCCTCATCCTTTCTCCCAAGTAGCATAGCCCAAACACCCCAGCCACTGAGGCTAGGGTAACACAAGCAACATCCAAGAAAAGGCCCTCTCGACCACACCTGGCAAAATAGTAGAATCTACCCAGAGAAGGTTTTGAGGTCGGCAACATCAACAACCTTCCCTTCATCATCCTCACTGCCTCCTTCCCCTTCCTCTGCATCCTCCCCTTCTCCATTTCCATTGCAAACCCTAGCTCCACCTCCGCGTATGCTATTCTTGTTCCCATTCCTGTTCCTGCTCATCATGTTGATAGTCTTTATTGGTTTTGCAAAAAATTGAAGTTATCTTTTAATATATTTTTATCTTAGATTATGGGAGTAGCTTGCTATGAGGAATCTATAGTTCAAGAATTAAAATATAATAACATGAATGAACATTAAGTTATAATATATTTTATTTCATCCTCATTGCAAATCTAATCATAATTGTTAAGTTTGAATCTTGATCCACACACTATGGTAAAGGGGAATTACAGAATGAATATATTATATGTGCAAAAAAATCTAGAAATAAATAACAAAAGTAAAAAGAAATGATTAAAGACATATATTTAGAAAAAATAAATAAAGATACATATTTAAATACATAAACATAGATATAAAAATGCACATGAAAATTACTTTAATATATAAATAACCAGACATGTATTTATATGTATAAACATGAGAAAAGAAATAATTAGAAGTACAATTACATTATATATAAATCCAATCATGAAACTGTATATAGAGAAATAAAAGAGTTGGGATTAGTATATAAAAATATTGATGAGGTTGCGGTTGTAAAGGTGTGGAAAATTGTTATATAGGAAAAAGAGATAAAGGATACATGGAATAAATAGAATATCTAAATTATTAGTATGTAAGAATATTGATAAGGGTTGAGTAGTGAAGGAAATTTGTACAAGAGGAATGAGAATATGAGTATATTGGAAAAAGGAAAAAAAGGTACAGGCATATATTAGATCCAGATATTATTATATAAGAGCATGATAACGGTGTAGCTATGAAGGTATTTTGTGATAGAAATATTGCAAGAAGACCCAACATATTAGGTAAAGGATGTCTATATAATTCCAATATCAATCTGCATGCAAATCAATGGCTAATGAAACATCATTATAAAAATTGAAAGACAACAAATTATTAAGTGGGTTGTCTAATAAAGTGATCTAGGTGTTAGTGTAAGTTGAACAAAATTGAATATCTGCAAGGATTTCATTTCATCTGTGATTTACTGCAATCCAATAACAAGTTAAGGGAAATCCATGCTATCAAGTGAATGTGGTTCTTCTATTCATTTCTATCCACCAAGGTTCCATTCCAATGAAGGTATAGTTTTGAAGAAAAATATTTTCAATTTCATTGACAATACTTTTTCTTGGTCTAAAAATGTGGAATTTTGTGTTTAAACATGCAGAGACTTGGAAAATGCAGCCAGTGCTCCAGAGTTGGTAACAATGCAAACCACTTGTTTCTTTAAAACCCAATGAACTTATTTGTGTTTTAACTAGATACTAAGGGTTTCTACGCTTGTAGTATAAGGACCTTACTTTAGAAAAGAAAGAATTTATAGTTGAACAAAATGAAAGATCTTCTTTCAACTTGTTCAGAACATAATAATTTTATCTTAGGTACACTATTATCGGTGATGGCAACTTTGAGTACATAAAATCTTGAGTTAGGCAAACAAAAATTTAGTTCTAACTGTTAAAGTATTCAATATTTATAAAGACTTTTTAGTTATTTATTGAACTGAAAAGTTTACTTTTGACTATTGAATTATTCAATATTTAAAAATAGTTTTTACTTATTTATTGAAATAATTTTATAAAAGTATGTAGGATACTCTCTTTTGATAGATTGCAAAAATCATTTTGGCTTAAATGACATCAAAGGTTATCCTATTTCAACAATTCTCTATATATTACAGCATGAAATGTTTTATGAAATATTTTTGGACTTTGATAGTGAAGTTTCAAAATAGTTCACTTCTTATGATTCAACATTAATTCTCCAACATGATATTACAAAATGATGCATTGTAGAAGCACAAAATACAAAAAAAAATTCAACAATGTTTTATTTTTCTACCATGTCCATTGACACTTGATAATTTATATACCTACAGTGGTTGAAGGATTCTTGGCTTGAGGTCATCACAGTTCAAGCATCAAATTTGTAGAGAATGACTAAATTAAAGATATAAATACAATCCATCCTAATCAATGTAATAAAAACCTAATTATATCACAATTAAAATTGAAAATGTAGTTATTTTTGTGCTACTAAATTTGAATTTCAATAACTCTGTGTCATATTTGTGCAAAGAAAATGCCAAATAGTAAGGGTGTTTCTTCCCAATAATATTGTCTCCTTCTTTTCTATTTATTTATATGAGGCAGATACACAATGATCGTATCAAAACTCCATAGTCAATTAAACATAATTTTTTGAACAACAAAGCACCCACGATAAAATTATATTAATAATTATAATATAAACATATAAACATACTACAAATTTATCTTAAAAATATATAAGTTCAAAAATTTGTAAAAGGAAAAAATTTAACAGCCTTCTAAATCAGAATTCAAATTTTTCCACAAAATATAAATTGCTAAGATTAAAGTGTATCAACATTTAACAATGCACATCAAACTCATGTCCGTATCACTCAAAGGCATGCAGTCTCACAAATTGTGTTGATTGGAGCATATGCACCAGAGATATGAAAACAAAATGTCTAAAAATTTGAAAACTACAAGTATAACACCAATTCAGAGATGTTTCCCAACATCCTCATCGCTTGTGCTAAAATGGAATAAGGAAAATGGTGTGAGAATAACCACAAGTGCAGGGTTATTTTTTTCTCAAATTCCACCACTGGGAATGGTCTGGTAGATATGTATGTTGAAGGTGGACAAACTAAGCATGGTCTATTTGACAAAATGCCCCGATATGAAATCTTACAAAAAGCAATGGATGTAAACATAATTTTCTATGGAAAAATGCTTTGGTCAACATACGTACTAAGTGGGAAAGCTCAAAAAATTATAGGGATTGTGTGACATGATACCTCAAAGAAAAGTTAACTCCTAGAACAAATTAATTTCAGGTTATGAGAACAATGAATTTTGTTTAAGGGCTAGTAACTTTTAAGCAAATGCATTTCACAAGTGTGACACATATTTCTTGCTAACAAATAGTGAAAGAATTTTGACAAGTGAAATTAGTGTTATTTCCCAAAATGAAACCAAAAAATCACAAACAACCCCTAATAAGCCTCAAATGAATTGTAAGATAAAAAAACAAAACCTAAACAATCTCTGCAAGTTCGCTAAGAAGTATCAAAATCATTGACACTGAGAAACATTGAATTGAAGCTGGCAAATAAAATATTAAACTTCTACAAAGAAATGATTGAAAGCCAAAAAAACCAAGGAATAATTTTCAAACGATGTAAATAGAGCTCACAATTAAATTCACAAGACTCCCAATATCTGGATATATGCATACATGAACCTTTTAAACTCCTATTCACACACTTCCCTTTCAAGAGAAATCATGAACAAAATTACCCATTTCATAATTTTAGCATAAATTATGAGCCAAATTACCCATTTTTTCAATATATTAATAGGAAGAATGAAAATAGAATTATATTCATCAATATTTTTAATGATTATTTACTATTGCCTCACAATTCATTGCAACCTAGGCAGGTTCCAGATGACTATGATGAAAAGACATGATATTAAGAAAAAGAAAAATAGAAGAATGAAGAATAGTCTAAAATCCTTACCTATCAAAGCCCTTTCACAGTTACTACTCTTTTCCCTGATGTCATAAGAATATCAAAATTCTATCCCTTTTGTGTCGGGTATTGTACGGAGGAAAAAAATGAAAGATTTAAATTTAAAAAATATGCACAACTGATCTTAATTTGAAGGGAAAAATAGAAAACTCAAACCTATTAACACTGGAAGGATCCAAAATAAATATAAAATAATGGAAAACATAAATGTCTTGGCGTGCACTGCAAAACAAGGGTTTTGCGAAAATAGGCTGCAAGGTTACAGTAGCATACAATGCCAAATTCCTTCAATGCCATCAAAAATTTACTTTTTGTCTATTTCCTGAGGGACATCAATGTCTCAAACAAACTATGAAGAATGAGATAAAGGAGAGATAAACTGTAGCATTTAAGATGGTTTAATGATCTTGTACCACCAACAATAAATTTAAATTAAATAACATAATAGCACGAGGATCATGTGACTTTTTTAATTTTTTCCTAATTAAAGTTATAAAATTTGATATTTCTCATTACCTTTTTTGGTTATAGCTAATAGAAATACAAAAAATAGCATTATTTAAATTTCATAAATATGTAAAAATGATCAAACTTTGGGAAATAAAATAGTCTTAAAAAATATTTAAATCTAATTGGTCCAATTGATTTTTTGGCGCATCTAATGATTCCAATAGTTACCTGCCTATGGCAGGAAATAACAAATACTCCAACAGTAAAAATTTTACCAAAAAGGGGCATCGTCAAAAGAAAAACATTGTTTCATCTATATTTCAATGATGAATACTATACTGCTTATTTCCATTCCGATGAGAAAAACATCGAGTGTATGACAATGTCATCATGATTTCCACTGTTTCGTCAAGTTATGTTCGTCGAAAGTTCGATGAAATGTTAAATTATTTTTTAAAAACAAAATTCATTATTTTATTGGCATAAGTTTCTCCAACTCCCTTATTGGGCATTGAAGAATCCCATCATTCCTTCCTTTAATGGTAGTAAGCTACTTTGATGACACTTTAATCACTGGAACTCTTCTAATAACATAATGTTCAAAAAGTATTCACCAATACACCTTTCCCCAATCATTTTATTATTTCTACCTTCCATCAACCCAACTCTTCATAAGTCTGATCAATGTCCTCATTGGCACAACTATATACCAACAAGGGTGGTGACATTCCTTTCTTTTGACAGTCGATTATTGACTCAATTTCCTTTGTTAGCTTCATTGGTATAACTCCGTCCAACCACTCTTTGTTGCTTTCTTTCTTTCATCAACATAAGTCTCATCAACTTCTTAATTTTCATAACATATTTCTTCCATCGGTGAAGGTCTCATCAATAGTTCACTTTTTATTTTTTAATTTCTCTATTAGTGGAATGTTTCCTTGATAAAATTAATTTGAATATGTTGTATAAATAGGTCATTTATTATAGTCTTTTGTCGATACTATATTGCTATACTAATCACTTCATGTATTTTTTCATTTGGCCATCATATCTCTCATCCTTTCGATACTTAATATATGATACAAAATGAGATTGGTACAAGGTTGGGGCAAGTCACACTAATAGGAATGTTTCAAAACTATCATGTAGATAATGCTTTCACCAAATATAAATGCATATGGGAATTATTAAATATGCTTCACAAAATTCACTATCTAGGTAGGGTGGATAACTTATTTAGGCTTCTATTGTGATTCAAATCTTGCAAGAAAACTTCAGTGGCTTCAACCTTAGTAAGTCTGCTATGTCTTTAGATGCATGGAATGTAGTTTTCTTGCATGTTTGAAGTTGTATATTTCATCGACATACAGTTGAAATGTAGAGCATTAAAAGACCATTATAGAAACTAAATTATACCAAAACTGCTTGATTATAAATTCACTCGCTTAAGTATAAAGTTTAGAATAATAAGTAGGGAAGTATCTAGCTTATATTAAGAATAAAAAAAGAGGTACACATCAAATAAGAAAGTTCAAAATATGAAGCTAGTCATTGAGTACATCAACTATAGAGAGTAATTTTTTAAACATTCTTTCTTCTACAAAAATAGTTATTGTTTAAACAACAACATAAAGAGGAATGACAAAGATTCATTGGTTATTTAGTGTTACAAAAGTAAACATGTCATCAAAAATATGTTTTCCAAAATAATTTTTACAATCATTTTTTTTTGTTTCTTTTTTTATGATAAATAAAGATTAAGTGGAGTATCATTTTCTAAATCATCAATCTTCCCTTTTGTTGTTCTTCCCTATACTCCTGATCTTAATGTATTCCTATTCAAGCACTCACAATATTAAGGCCAGTGCAAGGGGGATCTCCTGCAAGAACAATGAAATGTTCAATTGATATGTTTTTTATTATTTGTATAAGTATTTACTTAATTAAAATAATATTAGAGTGGTTCTCTTTACCTGATGGGGCCCCTAGATAATGTTCTTGATCTCATGGTATAGCCTCATGCTCAACATGTTGAGGATCTTTTAAATCCTCTAGAGTTGAAACATCAAAAGTTACATTACTTAATACACCAATTGCAATTATATATGTTTAAAAGAACATTAGAGTGGTCCTCTTTACCTATGGGGCCACACCATGTTCTTGATCTTTCATATCCTAATCATGTTTAAAATACTAAAGATCCTGTAAATCCTCGAGACTTGGAACACAAAAGGTTACATTAATTAATACACTAATTGAAATTAAATATATTTAAAATAATATTATAGTAGTCCTCTTTATTTGATTGGGTAACATCATGTTCCTGACCTTGTCTAGCCTGATGATTCTTAACATGTTGATTGAATGTTCTACATGTTGTAAAGTTCAAACATAAAAGGTTACGCTAAGTAATACAATAATTTAAATTAAAGATGTTTAATGATATTGATCCATACTGTGTTTTGTATCAGGATGCTCACTGTGACCTTGATTTGCAAGTTGTACTCCATCCTCATTAGCCTGTATTCTAGTGTGATGTGCAGTATTATCATTGGTTTCCTATTTAAATAAATTACGAACATAATTACTTTAAGGTAGAAATTAATATTGAATAGATTGTACAAGTCTTAAATTTTAAATAAACTTTATTTATTTTATTTACCTATGTGTCACATATAGTCGAAGCTTTTGTTTGCCCAGTCAAGAATATATAGACACCTAAAAATTGTCAAGTTGATCCAAGTGAATAACCAAGGAAAAATCAAATATTAAATGAAATTAAATCCCAAAAGGATTAAATAAATCAAATCAGCCATTTAATTATGTAATTAATCTAATTAATTAATAGTTGAATTAAAATCAAATTTAACCCATCAAGGGATACACATAGCTAAAGAAATTAAATAAAATCAATTAATTAATTCCTAATTTTTATCACCTACCACATGGGAGGGAATTACCTCAACCAATAGGAATTAAGGATTGGACTCATATGGATCAAAGCCACATTCAATCTCAATCACTCACAAGGAGAAAGCATCTTGATCACTCATTTTGTCTCATTGACCCAAGCTTTGAATACAAAATATTTAAATTGACCCCATAATTAAAACCATGGACTTAACTCAAACTCAACCATGATCAAACTTGACTCAATCCCCTATCCTTGGTAAAATCTATAAATAGAAAGAAAAAATTAGGAGAAAAGGATCCACTTACATATTGGAACTGCATCATTACTATAGTGAAATTGAGCTTGAAGCATAATTGAGCACTATTTTTAGTAAAATAGGCTTAATTGTATGATAATTTACCATATTTATCATTTTAGAGTTGTGACTAATGGAATTTTACTAAGAGCTTAGCATTAGCATCTTTGAATAGAAAGCCATGGGATGCTCATTGTCTTTATTTTCATTCAATACTTCTTTAATTATCATATTTAGCATAATTTGATTGAAATATTGATAAACTAATCCTATGAAGGTACTTCATGTATACAAAATGGTGCCCACAGTGGAGCTCTAGGCCTCAACTAACGAAATTTCAAATTTATTTATTAAATTTCTATAAATTTGTGTTTAAATTCTTTGTCAAATAGGTAAAATAGCATGTATCAAGCCTGGAGTAGTGCGTATATAGAAAAGTATAATGTATTTGAGAAAATAAATGTTTCTTCTATGTTAAAGTTTGATGCATTTATATGGTTTTTTAGTGTGTACACAAAACTTCTATCTGTTGTCTTCATTTCTTTCAGGGCATGTACCCTGACTATGTAGCACACACATGTCTTGTATTAACACGTACAATTTATTTTCCTTGTTAAATACCGCATTCTAGCATTTCTTTATGTGAATTTAAGAATTTGAGTAGCGCTTTTAATTTTTGAAATACCACATATAATCTATTCGGTGGCACATTTATTGTTTGAAATAGCGCTTACAATCAATTTTGTAGCGTGTACTAATGTTTTTTTCAAATTTAATTTATGACAGTAAATAATGAATTTTTTATGTTTTCCTGATGTAAGATCATAAAAAATTTTAGAGACCAGAGAGTAGAGTTAACTATGAGGACAAAAAAATCATGAAGAGATTGAAAAGAGAGAAAACTCTTCACATAATTAATTTTTACAAATCTAAATTTAATTCTCGAAATTAGATATTTGTTCCTTAAGTTCATCATTTTTAATCAAATTTAAAAATTGGAGGAAAGTTCAATTTTTTTGGATTTCTTCACTTTGTTGTTTTATGTTGGACTAACAATCTTGAAAGAGGATGCAATGGATTTCGAAAGTTTGTCACTAGGTGAGTATCACAATGAATAAATCAAAATAAAAATGCCCCTAGCCTTTGCTAGATACAAAAAAGGTATGCCTATATCCCTATGTATTTTCTTAAATTGTGTCAATTTGATTTCAATCTAGCTAATTAGCAACTATGATTGCTTGTTGGATTTGATAGTAGGCCTATGCTCTTCACTTTTAACTAAATTAAAATGAAAAAACTATCAAATATTTTCATTAAAAGAAACGCTAATGAAATGAACAAACACAAATTTTAAGCCTATTATTTGTGAAAAAGAGTATTAAGTGAATATGCTCTTCACCTTTTAGGTAAATCAGAAAGCTAGAAGTGCTCAATTCCCATTAGAATAAAGAGGCTTGGTAATTGAAAAAATTTTATGGTGCTTGGAAATGGAAAATAGTAGGGATACTCTCTTCACCTTTGGTGAATCAAACTCCCAAACCTATTCTTTCACTTCATTTATTTTCTTTCAAATGAACATGCTAGAGAATTAGTTGGCTCACATCCCGAAAGCATGGCTTAATGAGGACAATGAGAGGGACAACCCAAAGTGGGATAAAATTTATTTTTCTACAATAAT
>BSBK01007943.1:120000-150000 GCA_027943335.1 Chamaecyparis obtusa
CCTAGGGTATTCTGAAGAAGCTATAGACCCTAAAATAAAGATAACCATAAAGGATTATGATGATGAAGAAAGATCCACCAAAGGGATATTAGTGCTTCCTATCCGAGTGGGCCCTATTCAAACAAAGACTATTTGTCAAGTACTTCATTTGAAATTGACCTATAACATTTTCTTAGGAAGACATTGGATACATGAAATGCAAGTGGTACCCTCAATGTACCATCAATGCTATAATTTTCCATACATGGTTCAATAAATTATGGTGAGTGGAGATTTAAATCCATTTCAAAATTCTAATCATTTCAAACCCATAAATGACTCATTGGCTCCTTATAATTTCAAAAGTACTACACTAAGGAAAATAGAATAGGATCAAAGTTCAAAGGACCTTTCCTCAACAAAAGGAACAAAAATGATGAAGGAAGAAGATACTCTTGTGAGAGAAAATAAAATTCCCACTAACTTAGCTACATCAACTAAGGGAAAGGATAAAGTTAGTGATGAAAATTTTGAAGAAAAAGAAGAAGAAAGAAATTCAAAACCTTCCCAAATACAAACCAAAGAGGCCCATTACCAAATGATGGACACCATGTTGAAGAATTTTGAAAAATAATGCAAGATTAAGCAGAATGGTTTAGGAGAATATTCCTTGTCCATGATGGATTTTCTACTATCTCCTAGGTGTTATGGGAGACCTTCTAGCTCTAATAGTCCTCAAAAATACAATAACCATTTCATAAGGTCTATCACTTCTTTATCCATGGAAGAAGATGACAACAAAATTTTAAAGTGACTATATAAGGAAGATGATGAATCAAATGCTAATGAAAAAAGAATCCAAAATATTAGCATCCTTACCCATCAATATGGAAAAGGTTTCATGAGTCTAAAAAAGATGGGTTACAAAGGACAAGGACCTTTGGGAAATAAAAATGACGGGTTCATTGAACCCATAGAAATGGCTTGGAGGGATAGAAAGGACAAATCAGGAGTAGGGTATCTTGAACAAAGATACACTCAAAATAATCATCCCATATTTTACAAACAAATCCTACAATAGAACTCTCAAAGTGATGAAGATTCAAATGAATGGGAATGGGATTAATTATGTAGTGAATCTTGTCAAGATAAAGTGATGGATGTCATCCACACTTATGCTCCTAACCAAAGTAAAAGACAAGAGTTAAATTCAAGATCAAGTTCAAACCAACTTTCAAGTTCTAGCCAAGAAGTTGTAGAGAATAATCAAAATCAAGAAGCAAAAGAATATCTATGGGTAGGAGAAACCTATGTATTCTCATGGACACAAAAAAAAGAATAATCTAGTAATAGGTTTAACCCAAGAGATTTTTACCCACAAGAAACTCAAGAGGATTCTAGTGAGGAGGATTTTGATCCAAGTTCTATGGAATGCTTAGAACAAGTACATGTCATATACTTGAGTAATACAATGTATAAACCATCTAACAAAGTCATGTCCCTAAAACCTACCAACTTAAACCAAACCAATGACCCATTATCCCTCATATATTTGAAACTCATTGAATGGAATTCCATGGAGCCAAATGACCTTCCGACGTTCCTAAAAGACAATTCTTTTGCCTCATACTTAAATGTGGTTGAACCTTCTTCTACCAATAGATTGTATCAAGATGAAATGATGAAGGAAATTATCCAATCTCTCTATCAAAAATAAAATTAAAAAGTGGAAAAAATAAAAAATTGGAAGAGTCTAATCGTGAAAACCACAAGGTGGTAATATTAGACCAAAATGGAGAGAGCATCATCAAATTCCATTGCATAATAAGGAGAGAGCATATAATCACTTTGCGTAGGAAGATAGTAATCAAGAGGGTTATTCCAAGAATATCCATCATCATGATATTCATCCCAAATAGTATTATCATCAAAATGAGAAGTAGACAGCCCATAACGAATAGTAAAAGCATGATGAGTATTATTATTATGAAAGGTTTCATTATTAGGAGGAGATGACTTTTCATGTTTAAGTTTCTTAAAACAATTATTGATTACATGACCAACTTTCCCACAATAATTACAATGTGGTCTATTATAATTATTATGATAACCATTATTATGATTATTTGAATAACCATTATTATGATGATTATTATTTCGATAATTATTGTTGTTATTGGAATAATTATTGTTATAATGATTAGTATGTGAGTTATTATTTGGCTTTTGAGTTTTGGATACAAAAGCATATTCAACAGATTTAATTGTACCAAATTGCAACAATTTAGCTTCCTCTTGATGTAACAAATTTTGAAAAATAGGATAAGTTAAAAGAGGAGCTAAAGTAGAAATAGCAAGCTGAGAGTTGATGTTAGTGATAAATTGCTGAAACTCTTTAGGGAGACATTTCTTAAGAATTATAGTAATTAATCTAATATCTATAAGAGTAACATTTAAACCATTTAACTGAGTTCTAATAGCATCAAACTTGAGTAAAAATTCATCCATTGATTTAAAATTTATATACCTTAGGTCTTCCAAGTTGTCTTGGAGTTGAATCTTACATGATTTAGAGGAGCTGTCGTAGGTTTGCTTCAAGATGTCCCATGCTACATGAGCTTTAGTACAGTGTCAGATTAATACATAAAGATTGGGACTGATGGAGAGTCCAATAAGACTGAGTGCTTCATCATTCTTAACTTGCCAGGCATCTTTCATAGTTTGGGAAGCACTGGCAGCCGGTTCAAGAGTCACATCTGTGGCAACTTTCAACAAATGTTTAAAATGGAAGAGGAAGAAAACTTGAGTTTTCCATTGATGATAATTAGAACTATTTAGTTTAATTTCAGGAATGAGGGTAGATATCTTAAATAAATTAATTCCCCTTTAGATGAAATTATTAAAATTGATAAAACACCTTAGAAAAATTAAATTAAAGTTAACAAGCATCTAAATAGAGAAATTTAACAATGAACTTTTTGTTAAAAAAAATAAAAAGGATTAAAATGTTATTAAATGTTGAATTTAAATGAACAATAATGAATAAACAAAATTAGTTAGAGAAATTAGAGCGAGGAGCAAAGATTCAATTAGAGAAAATAAAGTGCGAGGATAAAAAGTTAAACTATTATATGTAAATTTTTAAATTATTGAAACACAAAAATTTAAATGAAACTTAATAATTTATTAATAACACCTATTAATAATTGATTAATAAACTTATCAATTTATTAATAAAACTTATTAATGAATTAATAATAAGAAATTAAATATGACAATAAGAAATTAAATGTTTAGTTTTCTTCCCCGTTCTTTCCTACCAGTGCCCGCACGAACGGAGGAAAATGTAAAAAGATAAATTTTAAATAGATAAAATCAAGGCTTCGGCCGTTTATTGATCAAAAAAAAAAAAAAAAAGAAATTAAATGTTTAAATGAGACAAAGATTGAAATTAGTCAAAGATTGAAAGAAAAAGTTCAAACTTAGAACTAAATAAGGATAAATACAGATATGTAGAGAAACAAAGAATCTCAGAACTATTTCAGAACTAATTCAGAACTATTTTTAAAAAGTTATCATGATAAAGATGCCTGCAAAGAAACAGTTAGAACTTATCTTGATTGAAGCAATAAGAATCTAATAATAACCTCTGCCAAGCTAAAATAAGATTGAATAAAAATAGATTTCAGAAAAATGCAGATGAAAAAAATGCTATTATTAGCTGGCTATAATTATTAGTTTGATAATGCAGTCAAAATAATTGCCAAAATATGACAAGTTTGAATGAAGTCTTTAAAAAATATGAATTTAAAGAAGAAAACGTTTAGAGACCAAAAATGTTGCAGAAAATCTGATCAATTGCTAAAATTGTTGGACAAGAAACATTTTATTACATATGTTGTTAAAAAAAATGATTTGATTATTGTTTGATAAATGATCAAAAATGTTTTTCTATTATAATGATAAAAAGATGAATGATATGATGTAGGAAAAAAATGATTTGATGTTTGAACAAGCTGGAAAAACATAGCTCTAAGATGAATTTGTAAAAACTGTCTGCGTGGTGGCTAAATTGGATGATTCTGCACAAAATCCAGATCACAGATTTTCTAGATTCACTCTTATCTATCCATAAAAATGAATGCAAAATGACTGTGTAAGAGTATAGACATTTTTAAAAAAAAAAGAGAGCTGGAACTAGATAAATGAAATAATAAACAGTAGATGGACATAAAAAAAGAAAATAGAAACCAAAGATATCACAGAGAATATGCCTGCAAGGAAAAGAGATTAGATCAACAAAAATAAAATATGTGGATACGCTTGCAAAGAAAATAGAATCATTTGCATGCACAAGGATTAGAAAACTAAATATGAAGATATTTGAATCCTACAAGAAACGTTAGAAACAGATTTAATAAAACTTGAAAAGAGAATAAATGGACTTAGATCTGGTGGCAAGCCATCTAGAACTAAGAGGAAAAGAAAATTAAAATGTTAGATTGCAAGAAAATAATGAAGAAAAACCGGCAAGAAAAAAATATTAGATAACAAAAAAGAGCTCTCTCCTTCACAACGAAATATCTTTCAAATTTCCCTATACGCAACACTCAATAAACAAGGGTTAAACTAGCTCTGATACCATGTTAGAAATTATAAAGAAGTATAGAAAAAGAAATAACCCAAGTGTGAGTGCATGAAAAGAAATTACCAAGATCACCAAGAGAGAGAGAGAGGAAATGCTTCAAAGAATCAAGCCTTAAGACCAACAAAGTGCTCCAAGAACAACAAGAACTAAAGGATTTTTGAAAGGGGAAAAGTAAAGAAAAACCCATTGTGAATTATGAATGAGGCTCAAAGCCTAAGGAAGAAGAGAGAAATGGAGCTCAAAGCTCATTACAATATGGAGAGAAAGAATGAGAGAAGAGAGAAGAATATTGAGAAAGTGTGTGAGAGGCATCTCTTTATGTAGAGATGAGTGGAGGAGTTTGCATGTAACTCCCATCTTAGATGAATGCCACATTCATGTTGTGTGTGAGACAAATGTGAGATTCCTCTTAAGGAGGAATATCTATTTTTCGTAATAAAGGAATTACAAATATGACATGTCCTCCCACTTGGACTAGAGGACAAATATAATAGGATACCTTGGTTTATCCTTTAAATACATATTTTACCAAGGAAAGATTAAATTCTAACATGGACATTGTATCAATTTATTTGGTGTTACCTAAATAAAATATTCATTGATGATAGAAGATGGACATATGGTTAGTGACAAAGTCCTAGGTCTTGCATTTAATTTTGCATTTTGCACTTTTCATGGTTACATTTCTCATGATTTACATACCAGTCAATCCTTGAGTTCTCCAAATTTGCAACAAAACTCGAAACAAGGACTGAGCTTCGTATGAAGGTCCCGTAAACTAATCAGCAAGTAGTCACCATCTTGGGTTACACATCTTTTTTGACAATGACTAGGCATTTGTCTTCTTCATGTACCTCCAAAAACATATCATGTGTATCGCTGCATTTACATTACATTCTCATTTTATTTATCCATTGCATACATACATGTGCATCCAAAAGAAACATACATTTGCATTTATTCATCTACCATCTATCATTGCATTGCATGTTCATACATTTGAAAGGAAATATTCATTGCATAATCCATACATTCCACAATAACATAAGCATTTCATACATTTTGCATCACATGATATTACAACATAAAATAAAATGACAAGTGCATATGAAGTCACAACCAAAAAAAAATTGATATCATATATATATATATATATATATATATATATATATATATATATATATATATATATATATATATATATATATATATATATATATATATATATATATATATATATATATATATATATATATATATATATATATATATATATATATATATATATATATATATATATATATATATCAGAATGTCAGAATAGTACAAGGGGGTGCACTAATGGCACTATATACAAAAGAATCAGCTACAATGAGCTACCAAATATGAGCAAAAAGACAAAAATAGAGAAACAAAACAAATTCCCAAGGGATTTGTTGAGCAATCTACTCATCTGCGCCAAAGAGTGTCCTGAATGCTAGTAATCTTGTATTGCCTGAATTGGTGTAATCCATGCAAGGTCCATGAAAGGTTATCCTAAGAATCATGTACACATCCTCTGGAGTCACAATGATCTCTCTAGTAGGTAGATGAAATATTTGAGTCTCAGAGTGAAATCTCTCGATCAGAGTAGTTAATAACCTATGGTTCACCCGAATATCAGGAAACTAAATCAAGAACTCGAAGCCATAGGTAGCAAGATGAACTCTCACAGGGTCTGGGAGTGCCCTACACAGTCTCTGAGTCATTGGGTGTGAAATACAAATATGAACATCTGGGTAATGGACCTACACAACATAAAAACATAGAAACCTATTAGTAACTCGGTAAAAAATCATACTATAAGCATTCAAATTGAGAAATTCAATACTTCTAAAGGTGCATAAAAGACTAAGGAACACAACTATGAAATCAAAAAAGTTGAACATTTGACCTAAGGACCTAAAAATGGTCACTCTTTTCCATACGACAAATCAAACTGGCATCAATTGTCATACGACAATATACAGGGTTCCATATGACACTTCATGGTCATACGACATTGTGCACGCTCTCGTATGATATATCAAGGACCTAATAAAATATCATACGATAGATGGGCCCCTCTCATACGAGTTGCACAAATGTCCCACACGACACTTGACATGGACTTGAAAACTCATACAAGTCCAAGTATACTATCATACGATTCTTAGTGAAGCAAAAATACAAAAGTTGGAAAACGTGTAAAAAATCCTACAAAGCATGAAATGAAGCAAAATTTGAATGCAAGAGAGGCACAAAGGTCCACTTACCAGATTCCCATACTAGGGTGATCGCGGGCATCAATGACTGTGCTTGAAATAGTGTGAGGAGACTGGAACCTTCATCTTCACTTAGAGGGCTCCACAAGTTCACAAAAGACAAAAGGTTAAAATTATTTGAAAATGACCCTTTTGGGCATTATATAGGTTTCGACCCAATTTTTCAAAGTGGTCCATTTTGTGTGGAAATTGCACCCCTAACTAATTTCGACATTCTAAACCCATTTTCGAGATCAAAATCAAAATCTAAGATCATTTACTTTGTCAAAACTATGATTTAAAAAAATTTAACCTAGGATGGTCGACTGCTTACATAATCAACCTTCAAAACATCAATGAAATCCAGTATTCAACTTAACTGATTATCATACATCAAACTCTTCAAATTTCAACTTGGTCAACCATGGTCAACTCATGATCAGACCTTGTCAAACTTGGTCAACAGGATCTCCAAATGATGCAGAACACGTCCTTGGACATGGATAACCACTTCTCAAAGTGATTACATCACTCCTCAACTATATAACATTGGCTTTCTTGGCAGATTTCAATTTTAATCCTAAAAGGAGCAAGGTATTACACATCTTTAATCAAATATGTCAACAAAATTTATTTTAGTAATCAAGACAACAACTACGTCTAGTTGCTGATTCATCAAAAGTCCTCGTCGCTTGGGGCACATCGCTTGGGATATATCAAATTCATCAAAGATCGATATAATTCTTGCATTCTCTCACAACTTGTAAATTGTATCACCTTTACGTAACCATCGATTAATTAGTGTTATTTCCTTGGTTCGTTGTAACTGAAGGGTTCAGATTTGGCATCCTTTTGATTCCTTTGGACAATCAGGTCTGGAGTCAGGATAGTCACTTCTTCATAATCATAATGTTCAGAATCAGGCATTGTGATACTTTTTTGTAATCACTGGTTCATCGTTTCTATTGCTAACATCATCTCAAATCTTTGGTCAACTAGGACTTGAATCCACATCTTCAAATCAATCAATCAGCTTCTGTCTCAGAATCAGTTAATCTTTCAAGATCAATTTCTCCATCACATAATTTAGTCCACATCATCATCAAAAATAGATTAATCTTGGAACCACTGCGCTTTGCATAGTAATTCAAAGAGGGGCAAAATGTAATACTCCAAAAAGTAGGCTATAGGACCATTGACATCTTACACCAACAAATTGATTGAAATTGACACAAAATTCCTAAGCAAATGCACATCGACGCATCGAACTATCAAAAACCCTAATTGATTCTATCTTAATTCTACGTCGGGGAATATTCCAAAATATTCCCAATTTATCCCAGTTACTTCTAATTAAACATTATTTAGTGATAAATATGTTTTATTTATCCTAGGTCCAATTAATTGAATATGTTGAATATTTGATTAATTAAACTTAAATTTTTTCCACTTAATTAATTTAATTAGATTTAATCAAATTTATTCCTAATTAATATTGTTTTAATTTGACAATAAATCAAATTCCTCAGAATAATTGATTAAATATTCATTTAATTAATTAAATCAAGTTGTCAAATTTAATGATATAGTTTTAGGATAAAATTTGATTAAATAATTGATTGACCCATAAATCAATTGTTTTTATTCAAAAATCGCTTAAGTTGATGATATAAATCACTTGATTTATTAAATTAATTCATAATTATCCATGCACAATTAAAAGAGGAGTTAAACTCTGAGTCAACAAATCAATTCAATTTGTTAACTTTTCCAATTCAACATGTGATTATGAGTTCAAAAGTTGATCTAAACTCTGATTCAAGTTAAAAAGATGATTTTGCATGATTTTGTGAGTTAACTATTTCTAATTTCTTGATAACTCAACAATCAATTTGAGTTAATCATGGAGAGACTTTTGGCTTTCCATGAGTTCTCACAGAACCAAGATTTCTATATAAACGAGGCTCAGTCCTTCTCAAATGATCATGTGACCATGAATTTTATCACCCCACGAATTTGGAGAATTTGGATTGTGCGATCTGGTGATATTGTGAGATTATTTCAATTCTTGAGATTCTTATTGTCATTCATTTTCATAGCATAGCATATCATTTATAAATCAATTGCAATCCATTTTAGTCCATTTTAGATCAATTTCATATCAATTTTTTTCATTATATTGCATAGAAAAATCCAAAAAGATAGATTAAGTTCCATTCACTTTCATCCATCTTTCAGCACTAAATCCTTTGTTTAGGTATTGCATTGTCCATGGTCTCGGTCCAATTCTGAGAATATCAAACTCATACCTACTATAAGGAAATAAATCACCTGGTTAACATAGTTTATTTATTTTACAGATTTTTTTTTGATTTGCTAACCTCTAATGTTTTACTAAAGTTTTGTGTCCACAACTAGGTACAAAATTCAAACACACATGTACTATCAAAGGTTTGTATATGTTCAACCTGAAGTTCTTGATACCTTACCAATAGTATAAATGGAGGACAAAGTTGAACAGAGAGATCCACCACCATATGCTAAAAATAAAGAACTTTCATAGCCTATCGAGCCTGTCCTAACCAAGTATGTGAGAAGATATCATTCACTAAGAAAGATTATTGGAGACAAGAATGCTAGAGTTATGACAAGGGGTAAGTTAAGAGATAATACATGTTTAATTTTTGAAGCCAAGAATAGTAAAATATGCATTAGACAATGAAGATTAGGTTAAAGCTATGAAAGAAGAGATAGATCAAATTGAAAAGAACAACACATAGAATTTGGTACCGAGACCTAGGGATAAAATTTAATTTGTACTAAGTGGATTTTTATAAATAAAATAAATGAATATGGAGATGTGATAAAAAACAAAGCTAGACTAGTTTGCAAAGGATATGCACAAGAAGAAGGAATTGATTATGGTGATACTTTGGCACCTTTTTCTATATTAGAAGAAGTTATAATTCTTCTAGCATATGCATCTTATAAAGGATTTAAAGTTTATCAAATGGATGTTTAGTCTACATTTCTTAATGGTATTCTTGAAGACGTATATGTTGAACAAGATGGATGATTTGTTGAGAATAATAAGACGCACAAGGTATGTAAATTGTACAAGGCACTGTATCATTTGAAACAAGCACCCTGAGCAGGGTATGAAAGGATTCATTCATATTTAGTTAATATTGGATTTTAAAGAATAAGTGACAATCGCAATGTATTTATGAAATATGATAGTAATGATAGGATTTTGATTGTTGAAATATTTATTCATCACATTATTTTTGGAAGAAATAATAGATTATGCAGATCTTTTGATGAGAAGATGAGAATGGAATTTGAGATATCCATGATAGGAGAAATAAAATTATTTATTGGACTATAGGTTCAACAAGTCAAAGATGGGATCTACATCACACATGAAAAGTACATCAAGTAGATCCTAAGACATTTGGTATGGAAGATTCTAGACCAGTTAAAACATTGATGGCTATTGGTTACAAATTGTCAAAAGAAGATGAGTCAAAGGAATTGAATGCGACACTAGAACTGATCAATGATTAGTAAGCTACTGTATGTTGTACATAGAAGACCTGATATTTCTCATGTGGTAAGTATTATTGTAAGATTTTTTCCTAATCCAAAGGTATCACACATGTCTATAGTCAAAAGAATATTTAGGTATCTAAAAGGTACTAAAGACTTTGGTCTACTATACAAGAAAGGATGAGATTTTGAACTGAATTTTTACATTGATTTTGATTGGGCTCAAAACATTGATGATAGGAAAAGTACAAGTGGAGGATCTTTCTTTTCAGGAGAAAGATTAGTCACATGGCTTAGTAAGAAAAAAGTTGTATATCACTATCTATAGCCAAGGCAGAGTATGTAGAAACGACTATGAATTGTGTAAACATTGTATGGATCAAAATACTACTTGGAGGTATGCGAGAGGTATTATCGATCTAGTTACTATTTATTGTGATAATACAAGTGGTATAAACATATCAAAGAACCCGATGATGCATTCTAGGACCAAGCATATTTCTATAAAGTATCCTTACTCAAGAGAACAAGTTCAAGACAAGCATGTGATATCAAAGTATGTGAATTCAAAGGAGAAGATATCTGATATATTCACCAAGCCACTACTAAAGGATTCTATTGAGTATCTCATAGGTAAATTAGGGGTCCTTCTCCTACCTAATATTCACTATAGAAAGATGCATGCTACTTCTATTCAAGGATTTCTTAGAATATCTATTTCGGGAGTTGATGCTTGTGTTCACTCTTTAGGTTATGGTTGAAGTTGTGAAAAATGATTATGTATGCACAATGAGATATTAGCACATGCTAGGTATGATCCACTGCCTGAACAATATTTTTAGGATTATGTATCTTTGGTATTGTTGTCAAAGAGGGAGAATAAGATATTGATGATTACAAAGAAATGAATATTTTTAATGAACACAAAGAAGGAGAAATTGAAGAATTGATGATCAGAAAGAAAAGAAAGAGGGAAAGTAAGAATAAGTAGCTAATAGGGAGAATATAGATTAAAGAATAGATGATAAAAAGAAATATTATTTTTACAAGCACAAATGATAAAGTTCAGAGGGAGAAAATGACATAAGATAGTGACTGAGAAGATTGAAAAATAAAGAAGTACAACAATAACATAATATAGATATTAGAGTATTTCCATTATCAATTGATAGTGTTGCAATAAATACAAAAGAGGAAGATTATTAACCCTAACTGAAGGAGATGATGATGAAGACTAAGATCAGAGGTATACAATATTGTAGCAGATCAAATCAATTGTCATTTTGTCATTGATGTCAAGCAATTGATTTATGGTATATATTGAGTTTCCATATCCTTAGAAGTATGATATAAGTTGAGTTAAGGAAAAAGTGGATGTGAAATGTTTTGAAGGAGTTAGTGAAGTTGAAGAACTTAATTTGGAAGATAATATAGATTAGACAAGGATAAGGTAATAATGGTTTATTTGTTTTCTACTTTACATTTGATGGTATGAAGTTCGTAAAGGATATTGGACAAGTGAGAAAGGTTAGAAAGTTGACAAGGCAAAAAAAATAGTTTAGTTACTGAGAAGGAAGAAGTCATTCTGTAAAAGGAAAGTAATTTTTTGTAAAGAGAAAGGAACCCGAGACACCGAGTGCAATGAGTTAGTTACCAAGAAAAAAATTGAATTTATGTTCAAGGAAAAAGAAGGGGACGAAGCACAAAATAAAAATTAAATAGAAGGATTAGAATGATATTTAATGAAGAGCCACAGTTGTTGGCTTGTGGTGACTAATCAGGAAAGTACTGTACACTTTTCCTCCCACCCTCGCTAGGAACATATGTGGAAATTTTTAGTGGGGCCAACATATTTTTGGCTATTTTTGTGCCAACATGTTGTAAATCATTGTAACCCTAAAGAGGAAAAATATTGTATAATATGGATTAGGGTTAGGGATTTCATTATGTATGGTTTTAGGACTTGCAGCAGGATTGAGCTGTAAGGGATTATGGATTGTAATCAAGTTGTAACCATTGGATAATAATAATATTGGACTCGCTATTGGTGGACATAGCCTAGGGATTGGGTGAACCATGTTAAATCTTTGTGTCTTATGTTCTCTTCTATGTTGTTTATAGTTTTTTGATATTGGTTATATTTACATGTAATTGTTATTTCTTCTATGTTAATGCTAACAAGTGGCATCAGAGCGAGGTTGTTTTTTTAGTTATCCTCTACAGGAAGATCACACGGTTTAGTGGGAGTCTCACAGTTGAGTGGGAGCAATGGAAGATGAGGGTAGGTTGAAGGTTTAAAAGTTTAATGGGCATAACTTTCAATTATGGAAAATGAAAATGGAAGACTATTTCTATCAGAAGGATCTATGGTGATCATTGGAAGGAAAAGCCAAGAAACTGGAAACCACTTCTAATGAGGAGTGGGATATTCTTTATAGAAAGGCCCTTGGTATTATTTGATTATTCTTGGCACAATCAGTGGCATTCAATATTACACAATCAAAGATGACTAAATATTTGATGAAAACCCTAGCAAAGTTATATGAAAAGCCCTCTGCTTCAAATAAGGTATTTCTCATGAAGTGTTTATTTAATATGAAAATGGTGGAAGGTGGGTTAGTTGCTGATCATTTAAATAATTTTAATACAATTACCATTCAATTATCTTCTGTTAATGTTATTTTTGATGAAGAAGTCAAGGCTCTCTTGATTTTGTGTTCTCTACCTGAAAGGTGGAATGACTTGGTAATAGCTGCCAATAACTCTATTTTTGGTTCTAATACCCTAAAATTTGATGATGTTATTGGTGTTATTCTGAGTGAGGAAATTCATAGGAAAATCTTAGTTGGATTCACATTAGGTAGTGTCTTAAACTCACAAAGCAGAGGTAGAACCAATGAGAGAGGAAATAATTCTACAAATTGAGGGAAATCAAGAGAAAAATAAAAGGGAAAGAGGTCTGAATCCAAAGGGCCAAATGATTGCTGGTACTGTGGAAAACCAGGTCATAAGAAGAAATATTTTTCATCTCAGAAGAATAAAGGAGGCAAACAAGAAGGTAACAAGGAGGTAAATGTGGTAAGTAATAAACACAAAGAGGATGCCTTGCTTCTTTCTTTAGAAAGTATTCATGATTCTTGGGTTTTAGATTTTGGGGCTTCATTTCATGCTACATCCCATAGAGGTTACTTTCTGGATTATGTTCAAGGGGATTTTGGGATAGTTTATTTTAGAGATAATGAACCCTGTCAGATAGTTGGAAAGTGAAAAATTAAGATTAAGTTACATAATGGAAATCATTGGCTACTACAAGAGGTAAGACATGTTCCAAGACTGAGTATGAATTTAATTTTAGCAGGGCAACCGGGTGATGAGGATTGCATAGTTACTTTTAATGATATAAATTGGAAGGTTTCAAAAGGTTCCTTAGTAGTAGAAAAAGGTGTTAAAGTAGGCATCTTATATCTTTGTACAGGTCATACTGTTCCTTCTACTTTAATTATTTTAGAAGATAATGAATGTTTAGGAACAATGGCTATAGTTGAGAAGGAAAAACATCAAACTATTATTGTAGATTCTGACACAATACTTTGGCACAACATACTTAGGCACATGAGTGAAAAAGGTATGAAATTACTTCATTCAAAGAAATTTTTACATAGTCTAAAATGTGTCAATATGGATTTCTATGAGAGTTGTGTGTATGGAAAACAAAAGAGAGTTAGTTTAGTAAAGAGAGGGAAGGAAAAGGAAAATGAGAAATTAGAGCTTGTGCATATAGATGTATGGGGATTAGCTCAGGTATCTTCCCTTTGTGGCTCTCTGTATTATGTTACATTTATAGATGATGCAACAAGAAAAGTATGGATTTATTTCCTTAGACAGAAATCTGATGTATTTCAAACTTTTAAGAAATGGAAATGCTTGGTTGAGAATGAGACTGGTAAAAAGCTAAAATGTCTCAAATCTGATAATGGTGGTGAGTATTGTAGCACATAATTTGAATATTATTGTTCCTCTAATGGTATTCATAGGTAGAAAACTATACCTAGGACTCCACAAGAAAATGGAGTGGCTTAAAGCATGAAAAGGACAATAATGGAGTGTGCAAGAAGTATGAGGTTTCATGCTAGGCTGCCCTTAAACATGTGGGCAGAGGTTGTCAACATTGTTGTTTATTTAATCGATAGAGGCCCCTCTACTCCTTTGGACCGTGGTATTCCAAAGGAAGCATGGAGTGGTAAGAAGGTGAGTTATTTTTTTCTCAAAACATTCAGTTGTGAAGCTTTTGCACATATAGATTCTGAAAATAGAACCAAGCTAGAAGCTAAGTCAAAGAAATGTGTATTTGTTGGATATGACATTGATGAATTTGGTTATAGGCTTTGGGATTTTGAAAATCATAAAATTGTAAGAAGTAGGGATGTCATATTCAATGAGAAGGTGTTGTACAAAGATCTGTTGCAACAACATGAGAAGAAAGAAAATGATTATGCAGTACTGGATGATACTCCAAAAGATGATGTTCCAGTAGTTTCTTATGCTCTACAACAATAGCAACAACAAATACTATACACCCCAATAAATGTTAGACGGTCAAAAAGGCTAAGTATACATCTAAAAAGATTCTCTCCCTCTTTGTATTCTATTTTGTTAACAGATGCTGGTGAACCTGAATGTTATAATGAAGTTGTGTAGGTGGATGCCAAGATTTGGTGAGAGTCTACAATGATAGAAGAAATGGACTCCTTGCTGAAAAATCAAACTTGGGATTTATGTAAGTTACTTGCAGGTAAAAGGGCTTTAAAGAATAAATGGGTTTACAAATTAAAAAAAGAGGATGGAGGTAAGAAAAGATTTAAAACCAAGTTAGTTGTAAAAGGATTTTCATAGAAAAAGGGCATTGATTTTGATGAGATATTTTCTCCAGTTGTTAAAATGACTTCTATTTGTACTATTTCAATTATTGTGGCTGTTACAGATTTGCGTTTAGAGAAGCTTGATGTTAAAACAACTTTTTTTCATGGTAATTTGGATGAAGAAATATATATGGTACAACCACAAGGATTTGAGGTCAAGGGTAAGTATATTTTGGTGTGCATATTGCAGAAATGTTTATATAGCTTGAAGCAAGCCCCTCAACAATGGTATATTAAATTTGACACTTTTATGAATAAGCATGGATACACTTAGTCTCATTCTGACCATTGTGTTTATTTTAAGAGGTTGGATGATGATAGCTACATTATTCTATGCTTATATGTTGATGATATGCTTGTAGCTGGGTCTAACATGAATCACATTAAGGGATTGAAACAATAGTTTGCACATTCATTTTCAATGATAGATTTGGGGGCAGCAACACAAATCCTTGGTATCAAAATTTTCAGAGTTAGGAAAAATAGGAAGTTGACTTTATCTCAGGATGATTATATTGAGAAGGTGTTGCAACATTTCTCTATGGAGAATGCCAAAGTTGTCAGCATACCTTTGCCTGGTCATTTGAAATTGACTAAGGAGATGTGTTCTAAGACAACAAAAGATGAGGCAAAAATGTCTAAGGTACCTTAATCTTTAGCTGTAGGGAGCATAATGTATTCTATGGTATGTACTAGGCCAGATATTGCACACGTAGTGGGAATCGTTAGTCGATATATGAGTCACCATGGTAATGAGAATTAGAAAGTAGTAAAATGGATTCTTAGATATTTCAAAGGTGCATCTAGTAAGTGTTTACACTTTGGGGGATCTACTATAGCTATACAATGCTATGTTGACTCAGATTTGGTGAAAGATATAGATATAAGGTGGAGTACTATAGGCTATGTATTTAATGTTGGTGGGATAACAGTGAGTTGGATTTCTTAACAACAAAAGGTGGTTTCTTTATCCACTATAAAGGCAGAGTATGTTGTTGCTAAAGAGGCAGCCAAGGAGATGATATGGCTTCAATTCTTCATGGAAGAATTGGGACATCCACAGACAGATAATATTTTGCATACAGATAGCCAAAGTGCCATTCATCTTGTGAAGAATTTTGCTTTGCACTCGAAGACAAAACATATACATTTGCAGTACCATTTCATTCGGCCAGTCTTGGATGATGAGAAGTTAAAGCTAGAAAAGATACACAGAGATCATAATCCAACATATATGTTTAAAGAGGTAGTAACAAGGGAGAAGTTGAACTCATGTTTAGCTTTAGTTGGTCTTCTAGACTAAACATAATAAAGAAACAACCAAGTCTAGGGTGGTTCAATCTAGTGGGAGCCTCATATGGTAGCAGTATTGCTATAGGATCAGTCTCCAAGTGAGAGGTTTCTTAGTGTGGATCCTGATTAGTCACCAAGTGGGAGATTTTTGGCTTGTGGCGACTGATTAGGAAAGTACTATACATTTTTTTGGGGCTGACATATTTTTAGCTATTTTTGTGCTGACATGTTGTAACTCATTCTAACCCTAAAGAGGCAAAATATTGTATAATATGGCTTAGGGTTACAGATTTCATTATGTATGGATTTAGGACTTCCAACAAGATTGAGTTATAAGGGATTATAGATTGTAATCACGTTGTAATCACTTGATAATAATAATATTGGCCTCATTGTTGGTGGATGTAGCCCAGGGTTTCGGTGAACCACGTTAAATCTTTGTGTCTTCTGTTCTCTTCTATGTCGTTTATGGTTTTCTAATATTGGTTATATTTGCATGTAATTATTATTTCTACCTTGTTAGTCCTAACAATAGTGATCTGGAAGATTCCAAGGATGAAGATGATTTATTTAAAGAGATCTATAATCAAGAAAATTCAAGGTGATTATCTATGGTAAGGATTTAAGTTGCAAAAAGTGAAGGTACAAGTTCCAATAAAAGTTCAAGTTTTGAGGTGATGATAAATTTTTTTACTAAGTGCCAAGTTTATTGAATCAATTCAAGAGGATGATCTGATGGTTTAGAATAAACATAGGAAAACCTAATCAAGTAGATTAAGATAAAAAAACATAGTCTATATAAAGGATGAAATTGAATGAAAAATAAGATTGCTAGTTGAAGTGTTGATGCATTGTCGAGTGAATAAGTGAAGAAGAAAAAGGTGGAAATCTAAGTCTATAGAAGAGATTGATAAAGTGTTGAGGCCAGTGAATAGGAAAGGAATGAATTGAATACAAAGAGCATACAAGGGATATAACTAAGAAAGAGATAGTTGCAGATTTACAGATCATATTTTATACTGTTGCTTATTAATATTTATTGCAGGAAAATATCTTAACCAAGTGGACTTAATAGTCTTATTATAAATCCTTGAGAGGTGAGATTCTAGAAGATTTTTCATTTATCCCTTTAATTAGGCCACTCCTAAAAGATCTGAGGAAAATCCCCTAACAGAATCACATTTAATAATGTGTATTGTAATCTTTAACAAAATTGGCTATTAATTGAGCATACTTTAGAAGAGTATTTTGATTCATGGGTGACAATTCCCATAGTGGTTTTTCTAAAATTGGTTTTCCATGTTAAATACTAGTTTCAAATTGGTTGAATGTTTATTGTGCATGCTATTTTCTGATTACTTAAAGTTGCTATTAAAAATTTTAATTTACTATTGTTATTGTTTACTACTAAAGTTTATCATATTGAGTTGACTCAGAGTTAAAGTTTGTAAGGTTTAAAGAATCACTAATTAGCGATTCACTCCCCTCTCAGTAATCCAATAGGTTCAACCAAGATTTATCCTAGTTTGTTTTCAATAGACTTAAATACAATACTATACCCAAAGTGTTGAGGGAGGTGGGCGATGTTCACAAAGGTGGGGAAAACTTGACTAGACCACCAAGGGGTTCAATAAGGGTGTCTAAGGAAAAAAAGGAAAGGCATGAGGATGCTATCTCTAAACTCACTAGGAAAAACATCATCTCTATCATAGATAGAGTCAAAGAATATCACAAAGAAGCCACATACAAAATGATATATTTATACCTTCCTTAGAACAAGTGACTTTTAAAAATCAAAGATCTAAGAATGTAATGTTGATAGAGATAACTACACTTTCTAAAATATACTAACACAAAAAATATTGAAATAAGAGATTCTCCAAATCCCTTTTTCCCATCATAACCTCTAAATCTCTTGAAAGCCAAATTTTCTTTAATAAAAGATAAGTTGCGAGTTACTAATTAGAACTATGTCTAAATTATAGTTAAGTCAACTTTGAAACTTACAAAAATAAGAGATTCTTAGAACAATTTTTTGAAACCAATTAAAAAGATTAGATATTGGTGTCACAAACCCAAATTATAAGAATTTCACTTTTATCCATTATAAAAAAAATGTTGTGTTACCAAGTGAACCTCACTTTTTAAAATAGTGTTTGTAGTTATAAAATAGTTTTCAAAGGAGATGAA
Source organism: Chamaecyparis obtusa (assembly GCA_027943335.1). Lineage (NCBI taxonomy): Eukaryota > Viridiplantae > Streptophyta > Pinopsida > Cupressales > Cupressaceae > Chamaecyparis > Chamaecyparis obtusa. The sequence goes on from BSBK01007943.1 coordinate 138,861, forward strand.
AAAATGGATACAACTCAATTCCAAAACATTTAAAATTTATATATATTTAGAATCCATGCACAAAATGTCACTAATCATTAGTTTGCATGATCTTCCAATTCCTAATAGTTTAGTTCCGTATTTTAAGCCTTTATCATATAATTTAGAACATTTTTTTTCTTTTTGAATGTGTGCCTAAGACACACATCCAAATACTCTAACGCAATCAAAACTTGTCTTTATCACATAATATGCTTGTTTAGGATTTATTTCCATAACTATTTTTATAAGAATTCTATTTAGAAGATACACACTTGTGCATACTTATTTTTCTCAATAAAATTTATCACAATTTTTATCCTTTATTATGCTTCTTGATATTTCAATAATTATCCTATTCTTTCTTTCAAAAGCTCCACTTTTTTGTGGAGTGTTAGATGTATTGAACTCTTTCAATTCCACGATTTTTGCAAAAATCTATAAACTAATTTAAGTTGTACTCGCTTCCATTATCTGACCTTATCAATTTTATTATATGCTTAATGATTTATTTTCAAACCAACCTCTTTAACTCTATAGCTTTTTTAGCTACTTCTAGTTTTGCATCCAAATGATACATCTAAGTTTTTCTGGAGTAATCATCAATAAAGGTTCGAGTTTTCTTAGATTTTTTCAATGAAGATGTTTCCATAGGACTAAAAATCTTTATGGATTATCTCAAGAATTTTTTTATCTCTACAAGATTATCCAATACGAAATTTTGTCCTATGTTGTTTCCCAAAAATACACTTTTCACACACCTATTTTGTGTCTTCAATGAATAGTATACCTTTTACCATTTTTAATATTTTGAGTATAATATACCCAATAAAACTCAAGTGATGACATCTTTTGTGCCAAATTTTACTTTTATTCATTTTACTAGACATGAGTTTTTGGGTCCCCTGAGTTAAATGAAGAGGATAAAACCTATCATCTGTCATTTTTTTCCTTGCAAAAAATCTATTCCTTTAAAATTTATATGTTTATTATGCACTCATTCTTATCAGAAGTAACTTGATATATTTTTTCTAAACTTTGTCTAATGTAAAACACCTTCTTTTTCAGTTCTTTAACCAATAATATTTCATTGATATGTCTCAATTCACCATATTCTATTGGAATTACTGTAGTACCCTTAAACTTATGCTTCTATGAGAATTATTATCTCCTAGTACAACTATACTTTGATGTTTTTAATAAAAATTAAAAAATAGATTTTTATTAGATGTCATATGTGAAAAATATCTTGATTCTATATACCACACATTATTTTAACTGACATTTGTATTGAAGTGAGGAATGAACAAAAAAATATATATCCTCAAAAGTTCTACGAGCCCTTCTATGTTAAATGTTTCACCTTGTTTACTCCAGCAATCTTAAACATAATATCCAAACTTATTACAATGAAAACATTGCAGATTCCTTTTACTCTTGTCTCCCTCAATATTTCTACCTTTTCCTCTTCCTTCTTCTCCGAGGTTGCTACTTTTTCTTGTGGATTAATTTTCTCTTCCTCTAGAGTTGCTAGATTCAACTTTTGATTCATTCATATTATTATTATCACTTTTACTATGATTCTTGAAAAATGTGTTTGGTTTTCACTTTAATATTTCCTTAGAGGAAAATTCTTTCTCTAAGATTTCTTCATTAATTTTTATTCTTTCTTTACGTCAAAAAGATTCTACTTAATTCATAAATTTTCATAATTGATTGATCCTTACAAATCTGAATTGTAGAGACAAAACCTTCAAATTTTGGAATCAAACTTCTCAAAAACATTTCAATGATATTATTTTTAGCTACATCTTCTACTAATATTTTCAATTGACTCACTAGACCTGATACCTTTTTTAGAAATTCCTTGATGAATTCATTATTTGTAATCCTTACATTTTCAAAGATTTTACTCATTGTCTACAACTTGGTAGTTTGTGTACCTTGATATGAATTACTTGTTATTTTACATGGTTTCTTGAAATAAAAAACACCACATGTCCTTGGAAAAATAGATTGAGTGTTTGAACATTGAATCAAGAATAAAGCTTCATTAAATTTCTTTATATTTTCTTTGTATTCTCTTTTATGCTTGTCATTTAATGCATTTTCATATTCTATCTCAATATATACTTGTTGAAAAATGTCCAAAAAATTCTTATATTTGAGTACATTTTTCATTCTAGTACACCAATATGTAAAATTATCTTCTTCAAAGACAAGAATCAACACATTAGCCATTACATTGTTTGCCATATTTTCCATAAATATACACAATGACCAAAATTATCAACAAAATCATAGAGATTAAATACTCTCCTTGTCCCTTTAAATCGGACCCACATTCAAAATACCCTTTTTATTATTATATTTTTTTGAGAATTAAGTGTCAGATTTAACTTATAATGTACTTAGTTGCAAAATATTTATTTCTTACTTTACAAAAAGGATCACTTTGTGACTCCTCTAAAAAAAAGTTCAAATTTATTTCCTTATATATTTTTCTTTTCAAAAAAACTCTTATATAATAACTTCCTTTAAATAAAACTAATATTCAAACAACAATAAAGTTTTAAAGATTTTAAAAAAATCATATAGCTAAAACTTTCATAAAGTTTTTGAAAACATTAACTTTTACTTGATCATGAGACTGTAGAAAGTCATTTAAAAAAAACATTCTTATTTCTTGCATGTCTCCACACAAGGACCTCATTTAAATGATAAACAATACAAAAAAAAAATAGAGTATTTTCCTTTACTAGACAACTACCTCAAACTTGTAGCAAGTAATATTCTACGCTCTCTAGATGTTCTTTTTCTTTAGACCTCATTTTATCTTTAGTGGATGAAATTTATAGATTCCTTTTGTAAAGGATATGATTTCTCTCACTCTGGATCTTATAAAAAAAATGGAATCTTTACTAGCTATGACCAAACTTCCTATTATTTTCTCTTGTATATCTCTTGACTCAAAGTGCTCTTTAAATAATAATCTTTTTGTCTTCTATAACTACATATGCAACTTCTCACTTTAATTTTTTCAACAAAAATATTCTTCTAATTTCTAAGCTCTTTAGACCTTGATACTAGATGAAGGCAACTAAATCAAGAATGGTGATGTACCAATCACAAAAAAAAGGTAAAATGTTAAATCCCCAAATTTCCTTGAAGAAATTAGAAGTTTGCATCTATTAAAAAAAGAAGAAGAGGAGTGACACTATAGAATTCAGCCATATTCATGAATAATATAACTTCAATAATAAATCAATGCAATCATTTTATTAATATGGTACAAGAAAGTGATGCCCCAATGGGCATTATTGCTTCCATCAACATTATCAAAAAATTCTTGCAATTTAGTGAACTTTTTAAGACCATTTAATTTCAAGGAACACAAGAAGACCCTTAAAAAATTTGTGTGCTTTTTGAAGTTACATATAAGGGTAAGAAGATTGAGTGGAAGCTTAAGTGAAATATATATTATCCCAATAAAAATAACCGTATAAGTATGTCTCTACAAGAGGAAACCTGCTAGAAGTTATATTTTTTTTATATCTAGAAGTTGTCCGTTACAATTACTAGTTCATTTCCACTAAATTGATAAGTTATAATTTAGAAATCAAATATTGCAATAATAAGAACATTACTATTAGGTGCAATTTAGTCACATTCCTCATTGCTATTTTCAAACGTATTTTAAAATAAAAATTACTAAGGCATGTACAATATCTAAATACACAAATGGATGTATGCAAGTAATATTCAAATAGTAAAAACATTATATTATAGTTCTTTAAGTTTGATTGTTCAAGGTGAGGGAAAACTTATTGATAAATCTTGGATACCCACACTATTTCATATTGATTCTTTAAATTTTTAATTTTGAAACTAGTTTTTAGGTATAGTTATATTAGAAAATCACATTAATACTACCTAGCTAACCATTATAGATGTTTTGATATATTTATCCAATATCTAGACATAAATTTCAACACATTTATTGATGTACCCAATTCACTTAATTTTTAAACCTATACAGTTACACATTTGTATACACATTCTATTCAGACTAGTTTAATCTTTTTTATTGTGTCAAGATAAATTCATAGTTGTAAAACAAATTGTAATGTTAAAAACTTTTCACTTGAATTTCATTAAATCCTATTTTTACCTTTTTTTCAATAATAAATAATTAAATAAAACTTCTTTTTTTTTTTTTTACTTATATCGTAGTATTTAAGATCCTTGATTCAGAGTTTTCTTTATATATCAGGATATCCCTTAAAAAAGAAAATCATTCTCCAATTCTAAGTGGAGACTGTCACCATAGATTTTAGATCCCAATATGTTGAAATCACTATACTGTTATAGATTGCTTTATATTATTAAGCCATCATGAGAAGCACTTGTAGTTGTAATTATTGTTCTTGTTTTTCGAAAATTGCTGTTACAAAACAGCATAGTATGATACAACATACCTTCAATCTGAAACATAATCGCTGAGTAATCATTGTTAATAGTGCTTATATAGATATTTTATTAAATCATGCCAGACCATCCTTTAGAAAATCTTCTCTTCTTTTCTTCTTTTGCAGAATGATTTATGACTAGGAATAAACTAAAACTTTAAATATTACAGAAACTTCAAATAAAAAACAGAACTACAATTATATAGAGAGAATAGGAATGAATTAAAGCGTATACACTGCATAGACGCACAAATCATTATCTTTCAAAAGAAATAATGTGTTAAGTTCATTTCAATTCAGCCTGGAGGAGAAAGAGTTAAGTATTTATTCAGTTCGCCCTCAAAGTAGTACAAGGCTCTTATTGGGTGCAGCATCAAAACATCTGAAAAGAATGAAATAAATCAAATTGAGTAAGAACATTCTAAGAGAGACAAGAAAGCATCTTAACCCTTCCAGAATGGTCTACCAATTTAGAGCAACAGTGACGGATCAATACCCTACAGGTGGTGCTGAAGGTGCAGAGGAGGCTTGTCCAGCGATCAACTCCTTGAGCTGTTGGTCATTGACTTTAAATGCCTTGGCCAACACATCTTGAGGAATGGGAGGATTGGCTCCAAATACGGCAGATGCAACCACTTGAACACCAGGATTCTGGCTGTTAAGAGCAGTAATTGTAGTCGCATATGATGCCCCCACGTTCTGCTGAAAGTGCACTAACCCCCTTGGAACCACAAACACATCTCCCTTCTCTAACTTTTGTGAGAACAACACATTATTTGTGCTGATAAAACCAACTAAAATAGTGCCCTCCATTACATATATGATCTCAGTACCACGAGGATGAAGATGAGGGGGATTCAAACCACCAGGGGCAAATACTCCATGGTTCATTGATATGCCCAGTGTGTTTAGTCCCGGGAATGTTTGCACATAACCTGCTGTGATATTGAAACCAAAATTATTGTTGGTTGACAGTGGAGTAGCAAGTCCCCTAAACAGGAAATCTATTGGCTTCACATCCTTTGGGTCTTTGCACACAAAACCGTTCACCATCACATTAGTTTGAGTAATATCAGCGACGCAGAAATCCTGCAGAGGATCTGGGTCTGATGCATTAATGCTCAAGATTATGGAAAGCCATAAAATGCAGCTTAGGGAAGCTTTGATCATTGCTGCGGAAGTTTTGATTTCCAATTGACCGAGATTGTTGTACGATATCAGAAATGGGAAGCAGAGTTTGATATGATTGAGCATGCCAAAGGCAAGTATTTTATAGGGAAAAATTATTGGAACTAGTGGTGAAATATAGTTGTTTATCTGAAGAAGCGTATAAACTGGAATACCATGTCAAACGAAGGTGGCTAGATTTTCGTTTGACGGATTCCACGAATTAGTCAATTGTGTGTGGAACGAATTCATTTGAATCGTTCTTTTCGTTAAATGCTCTAAAAATACATACCGACAACTGATTATTTAGTGTAGTCTTACTTTGACATTCCGATTTATGGAATCGTGTACACATTGTCTAACGAACTCGGTTTACAATGGTGAATAATTTCAATTTTATTAACTTTAAAGAATTAAAAATATAGACGTAGACTATTTCCAAATTTAATGACCCGTTCTTTCCTTTTATTAATCTCTTTGTCATGCTAAACTTCGTTAGCAAGTTTTTATAGAACAATTTTGTTGTATAATTTGCCACGTTTTTTCATCCCACTGCTTGTGCTTTATCGTTAACATTATTTTATTCACACCTTTATTTTATTGCCACTTTAAGATTACTACTTATCTCTTGACTCGAAATTAATATTCGTTATTATTGTAAAAATTCATATCCCAAACTTATTGTTTATTTGAAATTTTAGGAAGTATTATAATAAGAATCATTAATATTAAATGATTGAAATGAGAAATATATTTCAAGGTTTTAACATTGTATATACTATATATTATTTTTCATTTGTTCTATATCATTTCTACTAATTAATGATTAAGATCTAATGCATCAACAAACTCTTTTAGGCACTCTCTATATTCAAGTATATAGCCAAAATTTATTTCTTGGTTGTAGTTCCTTGTAACATTGATCACCACTTAATATCCTCTTTGACTTGATTGACCTTTCTACCTCCTCCGCCCTCCCTTTTTTTTTTCTAATAGACCTAGTGTTCCCATACAAAATATGTGCCAATATTAGCTACACATAACATTCTTTTGTTGGTCCATCTAGGTCGTGGTTGCAACATTGCTTGTAGGCCATGATGCTTATTTCTCTTATTTACATATCTTTTCAAGTAGTGTAAATGGATTTACCACGAAATTATGACCTTTCATGTGTTACCTTTATTAGTATAATCCAATGTTTAATTATTAAAAATCATAGTAGTATATCAACAAGTGTTGTATGAAAGATATGTAGAAAAGGTAGTGGAACTAAGCCTAATTAGTGTTGGTTTCTATGTCTATTTATAAACCATGACTTTGTCTTATATTCCGAATGACTAATTTGGTCCTTGAATTAAAACTAGTTTAAGTGTCACACTACTTCGTATGTTTTGTTATATCATTTAAGTCATCTATTTGGTGTGGGCAATATATCCCACTATTTTTTGCAATAGTTTTAATATAGAAAAGCCCTACATGTACATGAATGTATATGAATTATTAATTTACTTTATTGCAATTTAACATACTTATAATTATGGATCCTTACATATATAAAAGGGGTAATTGTTCCCTTACAAATTTAATTTTATAACTCCACAATGACATGAATAATTCATGAAATTTTAGCTCAAGATACCTCTCATGGTTGTTTGTCGTAATTTATAATTGTTTTAAAGATTGTCATTGTTCATATATTTAAATTATTCAAACATAAGGGTTACCATTTATGGTTCTGTAACTTAAGATTAAGAAAATTCATAATCTACAAAAATCTTAGCTTTAGCTTTTGAATAAGCTTTCTATTTGTGAAATATGTTTTTGAGCATCTAGTTGGTGATATATTTAGGGTTTTGATAGAAGAATTTCCAATTTATGATTGTGTTTTAAACTTATATAATTTATGTTATATGGTATAACAAATCTCGTACATCAATTTCTTGTATATGTAATATTTATTTAACTTAATCATAGGTGTCATAAGATTATTTTAAGTAAATGATAAAGAATAAAATTAGTGAAAAATGTTAGCATACATCCTACACATCAAAATGGTTATCAGTAAGCTTGTGTGTCCTTATTTCATTTCTAAGTTAATATTCATTTTAAGGAGATCCATAGGAAGAATATTATGGATTTAGCTAATTTTAAAATAGTGAGATTACCCACTAACACATATATTACACCTAATTTTTCTCATCATTTTGTTGTAATTCACCATTTTCACCTAAATGACATGTTTCCCTCACTTTGAGAATTGGTTTTTTCTCCTTCAAGTTGATCATACAAAAATGAGAGCTAAACAAATGTCACCACTATTAATAACATATCTTTTGTTATGTTCACTTCCATGCATATATATAAATATTCTAGTGATCGAGTGAACTATTCAATTATTAATTCTTTGGAAATTATTATTTCTTCTAGAAGTTTCTCTAAAGAGGTAGTGACTCTATCTTACCTAAATCATATCTTGTCCTACTTTTTAATAAATTCCTACTAAGTTTCCTTAAATATAAATCTCAATTTTATGTAGCATTAGATATTAAAGTGCTCAATTTCTTGCTTCTTCTCCTAGAGAAAATGTTTATAGATGTCATGTATGTGTTTATGCTTGTATTATGATAAATATTAGTTCTAGCATGTAACAAATGTGTCAATAATGTAAATTTTTTAGTCGAGTAAAATAAATTTGGAAGGTCACACCAAACCCTTTATAGGAATATTTTAAGAGGGATTTAGAACCCAAATAATAAACAACTATAGAAGATAAATTTTCACTACAAAAAAAAAGATAACAAATAATTAAAAATCAAGAACCTCAGAAGGAAGAATAAAAAGAACAAGTTACAAGTATAGAATGTTGAAGCCTCTCGACTAAAAACATAGGATTTTTCAAGGCTCCTTTAACCTCAAACATTGTCCAAGGTTTTTTCCAAGGTTCTTTAACCTAATAAATTAGTTTTAAAAAGGCTCCTATAACCTTACTTTCGACATGGTAAAAGACAAAAGAAATAACACTCACTGGGAAAAAGAGAAGCCCAAAATAAAGAAGAGGACCCTATGGTTTTGAGACGCTCCAAAAATATTAAAAGTAGGTTTTAAAATGGCTACCAAAATAAATTGATTTTTTTCAGATTAGACACCCCAATAATCATTCCAAAACTCTCCTACAAACCTCCTCTCCAACTCGATAGGAGTAGCCAAGGAGGAGACAACTTCATGCAGTGAAGATTTGGGTTGTTATCAAACTTACAAATATTAAACCTTCAAATATATCATCCAATCCATTATATGAAAACTAAATTTTAAAAATATTTTTATTGAAACTATCATATGCATGTGTTCATATAAAAAATACTTCATCAGATAGTTCTTATTAATATTCTCAACAAGAAACCTAATTCATAAATTTAATAATATTTATTAGCACATCATGCGTTCAAATATTCAAATATTATTGCCTTCCACTTTCATGGCTTTCTTGCCTTCCACTTTTTTGGTTACACTCCTTGATGCAGAGGCTAGTGGTCTTCAACCAATCTTCTTGAAAACTATCCTAGTAACCCTCACAAATGGATCAGCTTCCTTGGACCCAACCTACACATTAGACCTATTAATCTTCATTCAAAAAACTCTTACCACTAGGCTCCACACCTTTAATTAACCATGTTAACCATCACTCTATTCCATATACTCCCTTGATCATGCTTTAATTAGTTTCCAAAGGTTTTGTGATTATTATCACAACATCCCTTCAATCCATTGTCAACATACCTGATATTTGGACCCCAACCTTGGATCACCTCTTGACATTGGCTCCCCCTATCACCCTTTCAATGGAGAAAATTCATTCACATTGTTTTAAAACACAAAAACACTCACACACATTCCTTCTTTGGATTCACAAACTGTAAGGATTCTTATTAATTTGTACTTTGCTTACATGGAAACCATATACCATCCCTTGAGACAGTCAGTCCAAACCCTTTGAGCTTAGCGTCCCTTCACCCTTAATGTTTTTAGACACCATTAAATTCTCAATAATACTCTATTTAACCTCTTTGGACCCTATCCAAACATACCATACTCCTTTCATCCATTAACCCAACCTTTGAAACAAATACTTAAAAATATACCTTCTTGTTGTCTCCTAGATAGACCTGCACACAGGGATGTATAAATTTTAAATTTGATCACATTTATTTGATCTCTCAGGTGAGATTCAGTGAAATTTGATTCTCACAAACATATCCAAATCTTAGCCACATCCAATGGTTGGTTTTATAGATATGATCCCCACACAGAGACTATATTTTATGGAATAGTCTTTAATTCATTCTCTCAACAATTATTGTCTTTCTCCATTCAAAAGTCCTGCCAAATCCTACATGAGTGCCTAAAACTTGTAGGAACAGTTAATATAGATAATCCTCATCATCACTATCCAAATGAGAGGTATTATTCCATGTGCAACTTAAAGGAATCACATTTTAAATCTCTCTAGTAATTCTAATGAGGGTTTAAATCTGTCTTAACCAAAAACTTAAGTATCTTCCTTAATATTCAATGAAAGAGCATGAAAAAAAATTTGTAATAAATTAAATTCATATTAGAAACATGTATACTAAATGAAATCTATCATTGAGAAGTTATTCTATTCCAAAATGTGTAAAACAATGACTGTACGCACTAGCTGAACATATATGAAATGCAAAAAGATAAACACTTTTATTGATGAGAATGGAGTTACATTGATTCTCCCTACTCATGATCGGGCTTACCCAGCCTTTATGACGTATCTTTGTCCCCCAAAAGACCAACCAACTCCTAAAACTACCCCAAATTGACAAGAAACTAACCATTATACTTAACATACTAATTTAATATTAATGAATTGACAAAAAAGTTGTCAACTTCAACAACTTATTAAATTTTAACTCTAAAATGTTTCACTATTTACTTTTATGATAATATGACAATGCAGCTTCACAATTTCTTTGTTCAGTACTGGGTGACTAATGTAGAAACTTCTAGAGGTCATAACTTTTGACTTAGTTATGAGTTTTTGCTCAATTGTTTCGGCTTTTTAATCTCAGATAATAGTTGGAAATTCATTCTAACTTAGTTGAGGGCTTGTTATAGAAAAAAACTCAGCTTTTTAGGTGTTGTTTTGGAAACTACCAAAAATGGCAAAAAATAGTTTTGTGAAAAATTGCCAAAAAAGGTAATTTTTAGTTTTCTTATTTTTTGGGGGTTTTTTAGTTACTTAAGAGTTTGCAGAGAATTGTAGAAGAAATTAAAAATGAATGGAAAATATTGAAGGTTTGAAAATCTATGTTTACTTGTCTTGTAATTGAGTTTTGAGAGTTGTGTGCTACATCAGTGACCTTTTTCTAGAAGATTTACTTTATCTTCCCTTCTGGTTCCCCATTTCTTCTCTACAAAAAATGCCTTCAACAAGAGCGCCAATAAAAATTCTCTTC